>VMDR010027897.1:0-13380 GCA_007922815.1 Macrotus californicus | reverse complement strand
GGGGCGGAGATTCCTGTACATTGCCTTAGGTTATCAGCCTGCACTTGACATTCCAGGACCTCGTTTTCCTTAGTCCATCAGTCAGGTCTGACATTAATACGCTCACATCACATTTACATGTATTTGAGATTATCACAAGGGAAGAAATCTAGATCATGCTTTTTATGTTTTCAATTGTTTTTAACTTCTAAATTTCTCACCATGTAAAAATTTCATAATCTAATAATAGAAGCTTGAGTAATTGAAACATGAAAATGAAGTAAAGGACACGGCCAATATCACTATAGAATCACTTTTATTGGGCGGAACGAACTACTACTGATAAAATTTATCAGCACCCATCTCGAGAACAGAATGTCAGCTGCTCTATGTAAGAATGAACAAACATCACAACTTACTTGGCTCTGTACCCAGAATTTAGCCAGAAAAGAAACCCAGTAGGAGGCCAGAAAGAATGAACTAGATAAAGTTTTATCAGCTCAAAATATGCAATTAACTTAGTCTGCCTCTTTTCTAACAAAACTGTATAAGTAAACATGTTGTGTTTTGTCAAGGCCTACATTCCTTACCCTAGCCAGTGGCAAAGTGCTGGAGAAACTAAAAGTTTCCAGGCCACACCCTCTCTTTCTTCTTCTGCCAGGAGAATGAACCACTTTCTCCCCAGCTCAGGCCTCCACTGACTGCAGGTCAACCCAGAACCATCTGTACATGAGCTTATCTCTTTTTCAGAAGGGCAAGTCCTGTGGGGGCAGAGGCCGTGTCCTGTTTGTCTTCGTTACCTCAGGTTCTGGCAAAGTTCATGATTGTTGAATGGCCTAATGAAAGATTAGCAGTTTAATTTAGATGATTTTAGTAACTAGAAAAATAATCTGAAGAAAAAGTTACTTGGATACGAATGCTCACATCCTATGTATTGTTATATAACCAATTTTACTAGCATTTAGGCAAGTTGTTTTTTTTACAATGATGCTATCACCAAATCATGAGCATCTTTGGGAGTAAACATCTTTCAAAACATATTTTCCTGGAAGGCTATGAACAAAGGCTATGTAGTTGTTAAGAGCTCTCGCAATGATTAGTGTGACACCCATAACAAGTTATTAAATCTCTTTGAATCTCAATTTCCTCATCTGAAAGATGGGAATAGTAATAATACTTGCCTCATAGTCCCTGCCGTGGATGAGATCTTACATATTAAACAGCATCATGCCTGGCTAAGCCCTTGAGCTATTATTACTAGAATTAATGGCTCCTGGGAAAGCCGCTTGTATTTACACATGCATCTTGACAACTAGGACGGAGGGTACAGATATACCAGCAGGGGCTCTCAGTGGATATAGAATTAGAGAACTTAAGTGCATAAAACCACAGCTTTTTGAAGCTTCAGTATAAGAGTTACTTAGGAAACTCATTTAAAATGTAGTTGTTTGAGTTTCACCTCAAGAGATACTTACTCAGTTTATTTTCTCTGGGGTGAGACCATGAAATATGTCTTTTTCACATGCTACTCATGTGATTCTGGTGTAGCTAGTCCCAGACCAAGCTCTCAGTAACCTTGGAATCCTGACTCCACCCCAGCTTTGACCTCAGATCCCTCCAGCCCCAGGGCGCCATTCCCCAGGACTGGCCCTGTCCATTTCATGTGGCTTGGCTGCCCCCATCCTTTCACCCTACCCCACTGAAAGTAGAAAAGAAGAATAAGGAAGACAGGGTCAAATGGGAAAACTTGAGTAACTACAGTAGATTATCTGTTATTTTGTGTTATTTTGATTAATAATCTTTTGCATTGGTCCAAAAGTGAGCTGACTTGAGAAATGAGCTTGAACTTTAGAGCAAGAGTCTCCCCCCACTCACTGTAGAGTGACTGGCTGTATAGTGAAGTTTATCTCCTTCTTCCCCATGGAAATACTATCTATAGAACTTAGATGAATAAGCACAATTGAAGTGCAAAGTGTTAAATGCATGCTTCAATTTAGTCAATGCATTTGCACATTGAAGTAATTAGGATGTATTTAAAAGCATTCTGCTTGCAATACTTTGTTCTCCATTTCCTACAAATCAAATTAGTGAGGGGTAGATTTGATTTTGACATCATTTTGAAAATATTTTCTTTTTCTTTTTTAAATTTTCTTAGTATTATATTTTTACAAAGTTCAAAACACAACCAACTGTGACTAAATTCATAAAAACAAAACAAAAAGTCCATACTGCAAGAAAATGAAAAACAGGACAGAGTAGTATGCAGTAGAACAACGTAAATCATACCTTACAAATATAGTTGTAACAACACACCTTATCCATGTCTGATCAATTAATAGCAAATACTTATTCCAATAGCAAATAGCACACTTTCACTTTGAGAGCCCTAAATGTAATTATTCATCTCAGCTCAGATAAATATGAAAAGACAGATCCACTGAGAAAAATCTTAACCATCTCTTGTTTTCATTGTACTATATGTAATGCAATGAATGAATATAAAGAAAGATTATAAAGGATGTTTCCTTTGTTAACAAAGCCTTCAAGCAAAATTGCTTATTTTTTGAGTAGTTATATTTGGCAGAGCCGAGAATTGTTATGGAGCCGTATGGCACAGACAAAGACAGACCTGAGCTGATACCCCAACTCTCCACATTGTCTGCATTATCTGTAATAATTAACAAATGATTTCACCTCTCTGAGCCTCAGACTTCACATCTGTACAGTAAAGGTAATAATATCTATACTGCAGAGTTGTTTTCCTGACACACAATAATATATTTGAAGTACCTGGAGTTTTAATATGAACTCAATAAATGGCAGTTAGTATTAATGCAGGAAAGAAAATTTGGAGGGATAAGAACCCAAAATCCTCAGAGAAAATAAGATTAAACAAAAAATATTCTGTCTTCTCACTTTCCTACACAATCTACACAGGGGTCAAAGATTTTATCATAGGATTTTATGGGATTTCTACAAAAGTGATTATTTTACCTTTACATTTTTCTTGCCACCCATGTTGTTGTCCCTTTTTAAAAAAAAATGTTATTTGTTTTATTTTTTAGAGACAGGAAAGGAGAGAGAAAGAGAGGGAGAGAAACATCAATGTGTGGTTGCCTCTCACACGCCCCCTACTGGGGACCTGGCCCACGACCCAGGCATGTGACCTGGACTGGGAATCGAACCCACGGCCCTTTGTTTCATAGGCCAGCACTCAACCACTCTGTCACACCAGCCAGGGCACATTGTTGTCCTTAATATAAATCACACCTCAAAATACATGTTGAGAAATTCCCTTTATTTGAATGACTACAATTTTCTAATACAAATTATTATTGTATTCTTTTGTTGAGATAAACAGTACTTTGGATTGGACACAGATTAGTTAAGTCCAATTCCTCTTATTTTTCTAGACTAACTTTAGTTTTAGATGCCTATGGGTTTATACATTATGCATGGAATCGACAAAAAGAGCAGATTCCTTTGTCTTTCTTAGGGAACAGAGATGGTATCCTGTTCAACCCTATCTTCAATAAGTAGTGCTGCATTCCATACGTATATAGAAAGTGCTCATTCGATGTTTGTTGAATTAAGTAAATGAGCAGAAACAAAATGCTGAGAAAATATTTATATAGCATAAAGAAGCCAACTCAAGAGCACTGTGTGCAGACAGTAGGCAGAGAGCTTAAAAAGTACTTATGGACTTCAACACCCCATCAGTCAGGATGGCTCCATGTAGAATAACAGCTCTTTTTATTCAGAGCCTCTAATTCATAACTGGAGGAAGAGCAAATGACCTTCAGTCAAGGAGCTGTGACACGACCTTCCAGTCAGAGCTGGAAGGGACCATAGAGATCTTCTAATCCAAGGGCCTCATGTCTCAGTTGAAGGACCTGAATGACTTGCTCAAACAGGTGGTGGCAAAGTTTATTGATATTCAAACTTTGGTTCCCTGATTCTGGCCCAGTTCATTTGATATTGTACCATGTTGCCTTTCTGTCCTCAGACTGTCCCCTTGGGGGTTCCCATGTACTCACAGGGGCTTCTCTTCCTTTGACCAGACAATGCAGTGGAAGGTCCAGCAGTGACTCTGATTGGAGCATTGTTCTTCAATCACACAGTGCCTCTAAATACAGCTGACAGCCTTTGAGATGCAAAATGCATCACCTTATTTCACCTATCATGGCATTTTCTATAGAGCCTAGAAGGCCACAATAATGGGTTCTTTCATTGATTCTTAAATTCATTTTTTTTACCAAGAAATAATCTGTATTAGATTGTTACTAACTATTAGCAGTTCATCCAAATGACTTAAGCTCCCTTTCAAGTAAATATTAGCTGGAGTGGAAAGGAATGGAGAATTAAGAACTGTTACAATTTGAGTGAGGAGGAAGCACTGGAAGAGTTCTACATTTGGGTGTCACCTGGGGAAGGGCAAGGCCAGCTTGGATGTGGCAGAGGATGGAGGAAGGGGTGTCCAGAGTACCCAGAAAGTAACTCAAGGATTTGAATCTTTGGGGAGTGGGGAAATAAGGAGAGGTGAAGGAACAGAAAAACAAGGGAGTGAAAAAGATGGGGGGGAGTACTGCAGGTAGACTTAATAATTTGGTCTTTTGGTTCATTATTTACTATATTTGTAACTCTTGCATTCAATAGAGAAGCCTTATGTTCAGATCATTTGTGATGTTACAATTTATATTGCTACTCTCAAGTAATGACAAGAATTCCTTGAATCAAGTATAAATGACATCCATGAAATGCACAATAAAGCATTTGGTAGGTGAATGTCTTCCCTATTCACCTAGAGAGTGGAGGAAGTGTCGACGGGCTATGATGGTGAGTTAAACTGGCATACCAGGGATTTTTATAAATGGTTTTCCCTGCTCCATTGAATCTGTTGCTGAGACTTTACTTGTATACCAGCTGTGCATGCAGAATCTCATAATTATTCTTACTGTATTAAGCATTTTATAGCAATTTTAGCTCTAAAATGCTATGCAATACTTTTTATGCAAGTGTACCAGACATGTAAGCTGTTCCAATGAAAACATTTCCTTTCATTTAGACACGTGGTTTTAGGATTCCAAACTTAGCTGTCTGCATTGACAGAAGAATCTTTAGGACAGATATCAGGTTTTTTATTGGGGAAGAAGGGGCAAGTGGATTTTCTTGCATATGCTTTAGTTCTTCAAGCAGCTTCATCAGAAAGGGGGCATTTCACTAATTGTGCAGAACACTGATATTAGCAAATACTGCTACTGAGCCCTGGCTCCTCCCCAGCCCGTCCTGTTGAGAAGTGCTGGAGAGGAAACTAGGGTGGTCTCTGCATCCCTCTGGGGTACAATGACAAGCAGGCAGAAGGACTTGGACTTAACCTCTCTGCAAAAGGCGGACACCTTTAACACTGCTGCACGTGCTTCTGCGCCCTGCAGTGGCAAGTCTTGGGCCTGAGCCCAAAGCTGGCGTGGAGTTTGAACCCTTGGCATTCTGGCCTAGGGCCAAGTGCTATCAATGGAACCCCACTGACACCTTTAGTTATTCTTCCTAGATTAGGATAGTAATTTACTTGTCTCTTTGATTTCAAGTGTCTGGTTTTGTTTCCAGATGCCTCCCAGCTCATCTGTATTCCAGGGGTTTCAAAAGACTTTAACCCCATTGGTTCTTTCCTTTGTCAGTTCCATTTGGTGCACACAGGAGGGATACAGAACTAGAGAGAGGCAAGGGAGGGGTGTGTGTGTGGAATGGGGGCACATTGGGAGGGCTTGGTGAGGCTGTGGGAGTAAATGAAAGGAGTGCTCACTTTCAGAATATGAGCTATTACAGCAGAGCAAGTCAGGATGGAGGGTAAGACATGATGTGCAGGACAAAGCCGTGAGAAGTGTCATCAGATGGACTCCTGTGGAAAGCCCTCCAACAGCAGCAATCTCAGACCCCACCATGACCGAAATATATGAAAGAGGTAGAGAGACCATAGAAATAATATCCCAGTGCCAGTAAGATAACAGCACTTGGATTTTAACATGCTATGGTAGGAAAAGGCATTTATGCAGGGGTGTCATTTCATGTTTACAAGGGCCTGTCTAGCACTGTTTATTGATTTGAGTGCATTTCTTTCTCCAGGACCCTGTAGATAGATAATTGCTAGAAATGTCCATCATTAGCAGAGCAATGAGTGCAAATATCACACTAGGAAAAAGATACACATAGGACCCTGCAAGCAGACATCAAATAGGGGGAAGGGTCACACAACATGTGCAGCTATAACTCCAGGCAAACACACACACAACGCCCTGTGTAGCCATTGCACTGAGAAAATACACAGAGCCCCCTGTGCAGCCATTGCACATCAGGAAAACACACACATGACACCCCTATGCAACCATCACACCAGGCAAAAGCATAGACATAAAATGCTAAGTCAATAGGAATGAACAGCTCATAAAAGCCTACTGGAATAGATCACATCACAGCCAGGTACATCTGTTCTCAGCACTAACCATTATCGTTAGCTTAAAATGCTTAAAATCACTACGCATCCTCAGGTCTAGGGACAGATTATTCCAAGAAGATTCTGCTAAATAGATTTGGCAATGCAATGAAGGAGACCTCTACTACATTAAAGTGATGCATTTTGCATCTCAAAGGCTGTCAGCTGTATTTAGAGGCACTGTGTGATTGAAGAACAATGCTCCAGGATGGGATAGCAATTTTCCCAGCCCTTCTAAATCTGGGGATGATTTTTACCCCAACATGATGAGTTAAGTGTACAATTGAGTGGGCAGCTATCAGTTTGGGAGGTGACTAATAAAAGCAGAATTGGAAACAGTTTTCATCTGTGCTGTGTTTTAAACTGCAGCGCTCAGGGGAGATGTCATAGCTAGAGGTCCTAGTGAAGTCAGACTTCAAGCCATCAGCTTGAGATAAATAAGTAGTAACTACAGTCCTGGCTTCATAGGATTGACCGCCCAGCTGGGGGAAATAAAGGAACCACCCACCTCATCTTTTGCAGTGCCTTCTCTTTATCCTCTTGCCTTGGTCTGTGATGTTCTCCTAGCTGCGTGACACAGGGGTTACAGCGCTGCACGGGAACCTCGGCGTGTCCTTCTGAAGAGTGGCCCAAAAAAATAGAAAGAGTTTCAGGCTTCCCGTTCCATGTTTCAATTACAGTGGCGTTATGTGTTTCTACTGAGCGAGACAAGTTTCAAGCTAGCTTGTTAAGAATGATTTACACCATAATTCTAGGAAAAAACAAATGTGACTGAGATTTGAAAGGGAAGAGTGGGGGGAGAAGTGCCAGACTAAACGAATCTTAAGTAAATAGGGGAGGGTTGGGTTGGGTGGGTTTTTTGTGTGTGTTTTTTTTGGTGTTTGTTTGTTTCTTTACTTTTTAAAAAAACAAAAGAGAAAGTATATGTATTGTTGGTAATGACTTCACTCACCTGGGCGGAATGAAGCAAAAGAAAACAGTTGCTGCCTTTGCTCCGTGTAAAAGCACATTTTCAGAGAGGACAGGTGGTTCTCTGAAGTCCACATGACAACATCTGACTGGGAATGAGCAGAACTGGAGATGAGAACTAAGAATTCCACTTTTCCCCCCCAAATGTGACGGGAATGGTTTTGTTAGAGTGAGATAAGCATTTTCCATAAAACAATGCAGTAGTGACATGAGGTAATTACACAGTGGCTGGGACACACCGCGTGGCACACTGAAGAAATTGCATGACACCTACGTGATAACTATAGTCACTAGTTACCGCTACCTCATTATCTCCTGGTAACTATATAATTAGTTTGTATCACCAAAGCACCCTAAATGTATGCCTATTGCGGCAACTCTGGTAGGAAAAAAAATAAACTTCTTTGCAAGGGGGAAAAAAGCTAGTGAAGAAAGTTGCCAAGAACAGATATTTTGTAATCTGTGCTAAATCTCTGCTGGAAAACATGAACAGTAACGAAGCTGAGAAGACAGTAAAAGAAAATCGGGGCAAGGTGCCAGACGCCCAGACGGAAGGAGAATGTGGACCAAAAGATTGCGACAATCGGGTAATTATGGTTTATGAATTTCAGCTTTAATCTGTAGTTCAGTGAGTCCTGATTAAATATCTGTTAAACACAATTAAAGTTTGTTTTTGTATTTCACCGTCTTGATCAGAATAATTAGAGACTGCGTGTTTCATGTCAAAAGTAGCAAGAGAAATTTTAGTGAATGAACATCGTTTTTAAAAGCCATTTGTAGCACCAGCTGTTGGCATTATTTTATATTTTAGTGTTATCAGCATAAAGATGGTCCTCTGGATGCTGAATAGTTTCCAGCAGGACAAGGATGTTATGCTGTTGTGATGGGCCTGTGCTGATGAAGCTTAAATGTTTCAGGACCAATGTTCACTGGAGATGGTGAACAGGGGAGATGTAGGTCAGGCAAGCACATATTTTAGGTGAGAGAAGAAGAAAGACAGTTAAATTTATCGAAGCGAGGTGCTGAGGGAGGAAATTTTTCATGGTAGATTCACTGGTGTTAACACCCGCAAATGCCGGTTAGCTTATAGAGACGGAATGCACACAGTGCCTGAGGGATGGGCACAAGAAAGGTGTGATGAGAAGTGTCAGATCTGTGTCCTGGTTGGATCTTGGCTAAAATACATGTATCTTTTATTCTTAGAGTTAGTAGAGGGTAGAGCTGAAAGAACTTACCATACCAGTAATTCTTTGCCTAGGGATAGCTAAGTGAATCCCGCAAAAAGGACAAGTTGGAATATAGCTGGGATTAACTGAAACGGGGTAAAGGGGTAAAATAAGACTCTACCAACCAAAACTAAGATTAGGGTTTCCATGCACATGTGCCAAACATAAGGCTGGAGCATTGTAAGTTACTATCTCTTTAAACATTTTTGAAGGTAGAGGTAAAAATGTCTATGCAGCTGACCATGATAGGAGCTTTAAAGAAACAAGATACTATCTTGCTACTTGAAGTTTGGGTATCAGGAATATTTTGCTCCCTGTAATAGACAGAATAATGAATGACCCCTCTGCCCCCAAGATGTCTATATGCTAATCCTCAGGACTTGTGAATTTGTTGCTTTACAAGGCAAAAGGAACCTTTCAGATGTAAATTAAGGTTCTTGAAATGGGAAGATTATCCTGGATTATTTGGGTAAGCCTACTGTAATCAAAAGGGTCCTTTTAAGGGAAAGAAGGAGGCAGGAGGGTCAGAGAAGATGTGATGATGGAAGCAGAATCAGAGGGAGAGAGGGGAGAGGGGAAAGATTCAAAGATGCTACATTGCTGGTTTTGAAGGTGGAGGAAGGGGCCATGAGCCAAGGAAAACAGGCAGCCTCTACTGGAAAAGACAAAAGAAGAATTCTCCCTAGAGTCTGCTTTCTTTCTTAGCAGCCCTGCTGATACCACCATTTAAAAACCACTGACCTTCACACCTATAATAACTTTCTGTTATTAATTTGTGCTACTTTGTTATAGCAGCAACAGGAAACCAATACAGTCCCCATGAACCTGCTCCACAAGTTTGATATCCACTTAGAAGTTTTTCAGTTAAAAGTGCATCTAGGTATGAGAAAAACAAGCCTCTATTAATTTAATTTTCTAAGGCCAATTCTTTACGCTCTCTCTGTGGCATCATTTGGAGGTAGCTGAAATAGTAAGAATTAGGAAAACCTATGTATTATAAATTAAAATCATGGGCAAATTCAGCCCCATCCCCGGCACCATTACCAACAGTATACTCTGCATGGGTAGAAATGTTTACAGGAAAGGAGGATTGCAGAGTGAGAATAATTTATCTAACAATGATAACAGGTAGCATTTTAATACTTTCCACAGGCTAAACATTTCACTGTACCAATACGCAACCATTTTTGACCTGCAGAAGTGGAAATTTCATGTGGTTCAACAAACCCAGTGTTGTCTCATTTAAACCTTCTAGGACTTAGACAAAAAAATTTCCCAAGATAATATAATTAATTAATGTCAGAGTTATGTATAATTTAGACTAGTAAAATGCTCATACCCAACATATACAGGTAAAAATGAGACTAAATCCCAATTGGCCAAAGGTGTTTTAGCAGAGTTCAGGATGCAGGCATACATCTCATTTGCTGTTCCAAAAAGTGACGGTTTAAAAGTTATGAGAAAGCTGTTGGGTAAAGTGAGCATAAACCAAGCAGATGGAGACAATGATTGAAATTTGTTGCTTGGCATCTTTGTATTCCAAAGAGCTCTTACTACCATAGAGGAAGATGGGATAGTGTAGAGTCTCAGAATGGTATTACTTACAAGGATCCCTAGCCTCTTTTTGTTCATGACTTCCCTTGATAACTGATGAAAGCTGTGGACCTTCTCTCCAAAAGAGGCCATAGTACCTCTTCAATGAATTGATAGGCCTTAAAGCCTATCAGTGGACCTCAGGTTAATTATCCCTGGTTTGTAATTGTATTCTAAGAAGAACATTGTGGGGCTGACCGGTCTGACACGATCTCAGACCGGAATTGTGCACACTTACTCAGCACGTGATTTTGGCCCTGTCGTTAATGTACACTGAGGGCCGGGCTTTTACCTAGTAAAATCAGTGCTTCCAATGCTAATGTGCAAGAAAAGTACACTTTTGTTTTTAAAGCATTTTAAGGTATATTTAAACAACCACTTGGCTGAAAAACACTGATATTGCCCTTGTTTTCTGTTCATTTTTTAAATTGTTTAGCCATTAATTTATTCATTCATTTAGTAGTACGTCAGCAGGACTCCCAAGGTCCTTTTTCCTCATGGAACATTCTAGTTAGAGGAGTTAGTTGATAAATATGTAAACATATTAACACACACTGATGAATAAGTAACATGAAGAAAATAAGAGTATAACCTAACAGAGATAGTATGTAATGAGATGGCATCTGGCTGAGACTTGAATGATGTTAGAAACCAGCCCTATGAGGATCTGGAAGAAGAGCACTTCAGCCAGACTAGAACAGCAACTGCAAAGACTCTGAAACAAAAGCAGGCTGAGTATGTGAATTATGACAGATGAATTATTGACTTCTTAGTCAACAAGAAGTATATTGGAAGGGTGATGAGAAAAGAGTCAGGAACCAGATTATACAGGCTTCATGGTGGTAAGTTTGGATTTTATTCTAATTGCAACGAGCAGCCTTTGGAGATCGATGTGGTAGGATCTGATTCTACCCTTAAAGAAATCATTGTAGTTGCTTTATAGAGAATGGAGAGTAGGGGGTCATAAAGAGAAGTAATCCCAACTAAGAGTTAAGAAACTGTCCAAAGCTGAAGATAGGAAGGAGTCTCATGACAGTGTAATATATTGCCTCATGGAGGGTTTAAGCTGTTTTGTGTTGAACAGCCAGAGAAGCAGAAACTGATTTATGAATTGTAGCATCTTCTATGTCTTTGGTCTGTTAAAGAATCATTTTGGCCAAAAATGTTCTTCCTGAGAAGAAGAGGAAAAGGAAATGTGAGCACAAGCCAGTGATGTTTGCAAATGGAGCAGAGTTACTTCATAGGGAGAGATTATTAAAGTAACCGAGAAAGTCACCAGCAACCAGGAACCTCAGTGGTAAGGGAGCTACGGAGAATGTGAGCCCATTTTACTAAGGTTCATCACAAGTCTGCCTCCTCTGTTTCCTGAAATCTGCCTAAGGTCACAATCATTCTAAACTCTTCTTCTGCCCTTTTTGAATATAGGTTTAAATGGCCTGCTTCTTTGCCACCATTCACTCCTCAAAGTCACCTACAGAGATGACTACAGGGGTTGGGGATAAATGTGATTTGAATGAACGGCAGGAAAGAAAGAACTTCTGTTATGGTTGTAGATGTTTCCCAATAGAATTAAAAGATTAAGTCCAGGAGTAGATATTAGCACAATGTATTGAGGCTTTCCTGAATTGCCAACATTGCTTGAAAGGTTAGTTCTATTATACTTTGTCAACCAATTGAAATCTTTAATAAATAGTAAGTCATAATAAATACAACCAGTAATAATGGCCTGTATAAAAATATTGTACTGTTAGCTTTTAGACAATTTATTTTCACTAATAAACAAAATGAATTATTTCTCACTGATATTCATAAAAATACAAATTGGTAAACTATGCAATTATATATGAAAACATAACTAGAAAATCATTTAGAAGGCAAGGGACAGGAGCCTTTTCCAAAGGGACGTTCCTAAGAGACTGTAGGTTACAGATACAGGGTAAGTGTGAAGAGATGAGAAAACCACATTAGAGTTAAGGGTAACTAACTGGGAGTGATTTTTACAATCAGAGTTCCTAAAATAACCTTACAAGTTGTATTTCCTGGGAAACATGAGCATCATAGTATAGTATTATGGAATAACCTTATTCCACAGACCAAAAACAGTTAGGTACTATATATGAAAGACATACTGCAAATACTGGATATACTGAGCTTATTTAAATGAAGACTTAACAACTGGTTGTTATGATATTATTGTTGTTGTTGTTGTTTTAATTAAAGTTGAAAAATCCTATTATAGAATCGCCTGCCCTTCTGCCACCCCAAGTCTTCATGCTGCTTTAACTGCTTCACTCCCTTCAGTTTCCAAACTGCCCTTTCTCTGGGGAACAGCATATAAACTATCCTATGTAAATTTCAATAATGGCTATTCCCATGTGAGAGCATATCAAAGCTGAGAAGAGAATATAGAATTTTTAACAACCTGTACTCTTCACACCAGCTCCTATGCTACCTTCTAATAAAACTGGTTGTTAATCTTCCCTGATTTGTCTTCATCTCTCAGGTAGTAAAAATGTCTAAACCATAATGCATCCTCCCAGAAAAGATCATCAGGTAACCCAATTGCTCTCTGCTCAGTAACACAATGTCCCTTTGTATCCAGTCCTGAACTGGATTGACATTTCTAGTTGACAACATCACATCAAAGGTCATTTTGCTCGGTTCACTATCTGATCTTTTTTAATTTTTTCTAGTATATTCCTAACTCTTAAAAATAGTTCTCCATCACTGGTAGTATACTGAGAGCTTCCAATTTCATTATCTTATTTGTATATTTCATTAATTATTAAGATCTCTCTAATTGTAAGTTTCTCTTCCCAGGAAAGTATCAGTTCCATCGCTAGAAACACTAATAATCAGAATATTGTGAAAAGTATAGTTAAGTTGGGCATAACCCTGAACTGCCAAGGGGAAAGAGAGTAGAAAGAGCTCTCCTAACTGTAATGATTTCATGAATTCATACTTAGTAAATTTTCTTAAAATGAAATAAGTCAATACGAGTAAAAGATTCAGTTTCCCTTCATTTATGTTGAACCATTCAACTCGTAGAAGTTGAAAAACAATTTCTGAGGCAAGACCAACTTGTGTTTTGTGACTTACTATAGATGCTACATCCAGTTCAGGACT
>VMDR010027896.1:0-13381 GCA_007922815.1 Macrotus californicus | reverse complement strand
ATTGACTATTTTGTGCCAAATTGGTTTTCCATAATGATTTTTGCTGTGGCAGTCTGCTCTTTAACTTCAGACAACCATAGATGTCAAACAGTCGCATTCATTTGGTTGATCAGGACTAGATTTCAGAACAGCATATCCCAGGAATAGAGGAGATGTTTTGTTCTTTCCTAAGGAAAAAATGTAATTGTATATCACAAAAAACTCTCCCTGAATATTTTCCTAAGAGGATATGAATGCTAAGCATTGATTGTTCAAAAATGTGACTTCCAAATCTATAATCCTTTCCTGAATCCAGTGATTGTTTAAATAAGAGTAAAAGACATGCTTTCATATTCTGTGAAAGTTGGAGGCTTAATTAGCAACAATAGGAGGTGTTACGATCCTTTGCTGCATCAGTCTCATTAAAATAATCAATAGGAGGAACAAGCATATGGGAAGGTGATGGAAAGGACAATTAACACGCAATTAGATAGATGATGATAGATGATAGGTAGGTAGTGAGAGACAGAAAGAGAGAAAGAGAAAAAAACTTTTTGAACCTCACAAAATCTCTAGGTTGCTTCAATTTTTTAAGTCTTGCCCAAAGTTACGTACTGGATATTGAAGTACCTGAGACTCAAATCCAAATCTGTCTTTCTGCATGGTACATCCTTTTCTCCAGTTTGCCAAACACCAAGAGAGGGCAACTGGAAATCCTCCCCAGATCCAGATTCAACATTTGTTCCGTTTCTACGATTACTAACTACAGCAGAGATCTTTGTGGATTTGTTATTCATAAGAGTTAGACTCCGTAAGAGTTAGTCTCACTCCAATAGTGAGACTCCATTTTCCCTGAATAATCCCTATGTATCTCTGAATTGTTAAGGTGCTTAAAGTAGATATCTAACCCCCTTTTTGGATTCGTCCTTCAGCATCTGTTTCACTGTCTTTATTATGTGATTAGCTCGCAGCTTTCTTTCAAAACAGAGCATGATTGAAGCTGTATGGTAAAAGCAACCTCAGAGCGAGCAGGTATGGAGAGGCACAGAAGGGGTGAAGATCTTTTTGCCAACATCATAAGGACGCTTTGAAAATCCTTGACTATTAACTAAAGAATGAGATTAGATTCATGTCAAACTTCAAAGCTCCTTTCTGACCACCTATTTGAAAAGGCTTTTCTCTGGAAATAAAATAGTTTCCTTTTGCTTCACAGCATAATGAGAAATATATTTCTGTTCATTTACACTTTTTTTTCCCCTTTGGGATACAATTCTTTCAGTTTATATGATAGGATGAGTTCTTCTCCTGACCTTTCTTGTCAATAACTTTTCAAGGTAATAAACAAAAATACATGTAAACATTTTTCAATTTATGTTGAGCAGTCAATAAATAGAAAATGCTAATCATACTAATTTCTCACTGGCAAAGTGATGCATAAATAATATATTAACATGCAAGAGCCAACAGGGTTAAGCTGCTCAAACATTGTCATTGATTTCTCTCCCCACCATGCTCTCTTCTTCTCATTCGACTGATCCTGTGCAGACTTTCTTTTCCATTATATTGTAAAACTTTGCTCCCTTGAGCATCGCTGTGAGGCTCTGCTCTTAAAACATTAATTAAAGGGAAGTGAAATATTTGACTAATCAGCACAGGAGTCTGTAGGGCTCTAATGTTGAATGACAAATGTCAATATCTGCTTTAGGTTTGTTGGATCAACCAGCCAATATGGAGAAACTGATCCATCATCTTGTCACCAATTCCCATGGGATCTCAAAAGCCTGCCAATTAAAAGAAAAGTTGTAATCACAATACATCACTCAGCAGTGATTGCAGGAACATGATAAATAGGGACTATTTCCTTCTTCTCTGTTGAGTATTTGATGTCTTTCTGGAAAATTTATTCCATTTTTCAGGTTGATGCAGAAATCAGGTCCAAAATGAAAAAGAGGTCACCTTAAGATATATATTTTTTCTGTTCTTTTTCTTGAAGCATAAATTAACATTCTGTTGAATAGGTATAAATTCTTGTAGACTTTTGAAAAGTGACAGAAATGGTTAAGAATGTAACTTGTAGTACAGAGATCTGGCCCACTTAATAGCTTTTTTCTGCAAAGGAAAAATTGGAATTTTCTTTGGTGAATATTTACTAAAATTGGAAGGTGATTCAGCATAAAAATCCCTTAATAGCTCTCATACCTTAATGCAGCAAAGGTATGTTACATAAAACTTTCCAGCCACATTTCCTGCCTTGTTCCTACTGATATCCTTATCTCCACCTATTTTAACCTAGAGGCAATTCTCCAAGCATGTCAAACAGATCTCTGGGCATGCTTTCTCCTTTATCTGGAAGGCTTTTCTGACCTTTGGTCCATGTAGCTACCCTGCAAGCTCTTCCAGATTTAAATCAAATACTGTCTTTCTTGGACACATCCTGCTATCCACTAAAGGCTAAGTTAAAGACCATTTTCTGGGTTTCTTTTCTGATTCTCTATGGCATTTGGTTCATGCCTTTATTCAAATCTAAATGCTTTTATTGCAATGGGAAATTTTATCTGTTTCCCATTTAAAGTGGTGAGCTCCTTGAAGACAGGGGCCATCTCACATTTACCTTATACCCCATTTACCAGCCTAATGACTGGTATCCAGTAGATGCTCATATCTTTTAATAAATCGAACTGCTTCCATAACTTGTATATTTAAATCTCTCAGCAGTTACTCATTATCCTAAGAATCAAGCCTAGCTCCTTATCGTGACTTATGACGTCCTAGGCAAACTGGCCCCTGACCTCATCTCTACTTCCTTGTTAAGTCAACACTCCCTCCCTCATTTTGACTTACTCCTGAAGTACTTCTTTCATTTCATCTTATGTGAAAGGTTTCTCCTTAAGTAGGAGCCTTTGGATGTGGTATTGCCTATACTTGAGATACTTTTTATTACTCTTCATCTAGCCTCCTTTTCTCTTTTATCTATTTATTTTTAGAGGAGAGATGGAGGAAGAAAGAGAGGTAGAGAAACATCCATGTGAGAGAGAAACATCAATTGGTTGCCTCTGATATATTCCCCAACTGGGACCGAATCCACAACCCAGGCATGTGCCCTGACCAGGAATTGAACTGGCAACCTTATGCTTTGCCAAACAATGCCCGCCCAACTGACCCACCCTCGTCAGGGCTGGCTGGCCTCCTTATCTCTTACTCTTCATCTTAAAAGCCAGTTCTCTAAGTAACAGTCCCCTATGTTTTGCAAAATCAAATGATGTCCCCAACTGTACAATCCCACAAAATCCTTCCTGACTCGCATCGCACATGTACCACTGGTGTGCACGCAGCCCTTTCTAGACTGCAAGATCTACGAGGGGGGGTCATGTTTCTTATATTTATAGTTACGTATGTAACATCTGAGAGGAGACAGTAAGTATTTGTAGTCTATTTTTGAATAAATAAATCTTAAATATATAAACAAATTTTGAGCACACAAACCAGAATAAAGGCTGTAAATCTGCCATAGTACTATTTGAAAAATTAAGCTTTCGTAGCATAATTTATGAAACATGCTTCTAAAAAATCTGTATTCTTTACTTTGCATTCCTTTTACAGTGAGCCCATCGACAAGCTTAAAGTAAGAGTGGCTTAACTTTTAAAATCCAGGTGCCTCAGTTTTTGTGACTCAAGCAATTGGCCTGGCGAGGATCCAGAAACATGAGGTTATCATCATATTAGGCTGAAAATGTGTGTAATTGTTTCTCCTTAGTGCCCTCAACCCCAATAATCATTTACACCTGTAGTTCCACACTTTTTTTTTTTTCAGCCAGATGAGGAGTAAATACAGTCACTTCTTGAGGCAAAAATACTGGCATTTGCAGACCAAAGGCTACATAAGTTTCCATGTTTCACAGCCTATATCTCAGTCCTAACACCTACTCTATCCCAAAGTAGAAGACAAAAACCAAAGAGAGGAAAGTGAAAACCAGTGGCATCTACTAAAATATCTAAAAATATTGAGAAGGCAAATTGTGCTGTATTATATATAATATTCTTACACACCATTGTCTGTTGAAGCTGCACACTGACTTTATTATTTGCTTCCCCAATTACTGTTCAGAGCCCTTGAGTGATAAGCAAGTGTGCTAGCTTCACAAAGGAATCTTGGTGGGAAGGAGTCTCTAATGCAATCATGTAAAGCACCAATGATAAGTTGGCTTAAAATTAATGCATCCCTAGTGACATAGCCTGCTGACATCAGTGGAATTTGTGAATTTATTTATTTATTTATCTTATGTCTGAACAAGAATCTTACCATGGAATTAAAATTCAACAGACAGGAACCCAGGTTGAGAACTGCACCCTAGTTACTGTTTTTAATCTTTAATCTGATTCACATACATGAACAAGACAACGTGAAACCTCCTGTAGTCATTTTTTCAAACACTGTAAAGTAAAGCCAAGGAGGTTTACTTTCAAAGTGAAATCTCACTAAAATATTCCCAGACTAAACAAAGAAAAACAAGCAAATAGAAGACAAAGAAAATTTAAAAATTCACATTTGGATTACAGGGTTGGCACCCACTAAAAAAGACTTAAACAGACACTTCCCCAAGGAGGATATACACAGGGCACAGAGACATATGAAATGATGCTCAGCATCACTAGCCATCAGAGAGATGCAAATTAAAACCACAATAAGATACCACTTGACACCGGTCAGAATGGCCATTATAAACAAATCAACAGACAAGTATTGGAGAGGATGTGGAGAAAAGAGAACCCTAGTGCACTGTTGGTGGGATTGTAAACTGGTGCAGCCACTGTGGAAAACAGTATGGAATTTCCTCAGAAAACTAAAAATGGAATTGCTTTTGGCCCAGCAATTCCACTGCTGGGATTATATCCTAAGAGCCCTGAAACACCAATTCAAAAGAACATATGCACCCCAACATTGGTTCACAGCAGCACAATTTACAATAGCCAAGTGCTAGAAGCAACCTATGTGCCCATCAGTAAATGGATGGATCAAAAACCATGGTACATTTACACAATGGAATTCTACGCAGCAGAGAGAAAGCAGGAGCCCCTACTCTTTGCAACAGCATGGATGGAAATAGAGAGCATTATGCTAAGTGAAATAAGCCAGGCAATGAGGGAGAAATACCACATGATGTCACCTTTAACTGGAACATAATCAACAAAAGAAATCAGCAAACAAAATACAACCAGAGACATTGAAATTAAGAACAATCTAACAATGGCCAGAGGGGAAGGGGGAGGGAACAGTGGGGGGAAGGGTTTCCAGGAAACACTCTAAAGGACACATGGACATAACCAAGGGGGAGGGTGGGAGCAGGGGAGGGGGTGGGATTGGCTGGGGTGGGGGGGAGTGGTGGGGGGAAAATGCAGACAACTGTAAATGAACAACAATAAAGTAATTAAATAAAAAAGAAGATATTAGCTTCAAATTGAGTTACTGAGTGTCTAAATGTGTCTTCGATCCTCCTTGAAAAATTTCTTATGTATGATCTAAATTTCTGATAATTTAATGATAATTTTTTATTTATTTATTTTTGTTGTTGTTCAATAAAGCTGTCTGCATTTCCCACCCACCCCAGCCAAACCCACCTCTCTCCCCTGCTTGGACCCTCCCCCTTGGTTTTGTCCATGTGTCCTTTATAGTAGTTCCTGAAAACCCTTCCCCCCATTATCCCCTCCTACCTCCCCTCTGGTTACTGTCAGATTGTTCTTAATTTCAAAGTCTCTAGTTATATTTTCTTTGCTTTTTTCTTTTGTTGATTATGTTCCAGTTAAAGGGGAGATCTTATGGTTTTTGTCCCTCACCATCTGGCTTATTTTATTTAGCATGATACCTTCCAGTTCCATCCATGCCTTCAAGAAGGGTAGAATCTCCTTCTTTCTCTCTGCTGTGTAGAATTCCATTGTGTAAATGTACCATTGTCTTTTGACCCACTCATTGACTGATGGGCACTTAGGTTGCTTCCAGTACTTGGCTATTTTAATTTGTGCTGCTATGAACATTGGGGTGCACAGGTTCTTTTGGATTGTTGTTTCAGGGCTCTTAGGGTATAATTCCAGCAGTGGAATTTCTGGGTCAAAAGGCAGTTTCATTTTTGTTTTCTGAGGAAATTCCATTTTATTTTCCATAGTGGCTACACCAGTCTACAATCCCACCAACTGTGCACTAGGATTCCCTTTTCTGCACATTATCTCCAACACTTGTTTGTTCATTTGTTTATGATGGCCATTCTGTCCAGCATGAAGTGGTAACTCATTGTGGTTTTAATTTGCATCTCTCTGATGTCTAATGATGCTGAGCATCTTTTCATATGTCTCTGGGTCTTCTGTATGTCTTCCTTGAAGAAGTGTCTATTCAAGTCTTTTGCTCATTTTTTAATTGGTTTTTTTTGTCTTCCTGGAGAGGAGTTGGGTGAGTTCTTTATATATTTTGGAGATCAAACCCTTGTCGGAGTCATCATTGGCAAATATGTTGTCCCATGTAGTTGTTTCTCTTTTCATTTTAATGCTGTTTTCTTAGCCACACAGACTTTTTAATCTGATGAGGTCCCATTTGTTTATTCTTTCCTTTATGCCCCTTGCTTTAGGGGACATATCAGTGAAGATGTTGCTGCATGGAATGTCTGATATTTTCTTGCCGGTTTTCCTTTAAGACTTTTATGGTGTCACGACTTATATTTAAGTCTTTTATCCACCTTGAGTTTCTTTTTGTGTATGGTGTAAGTTGGTGATCGAGTTTCATTGTTTTGCATGTATCTGTGCAGATCTCCCAACACCATTTGTTGAAGAAGCTATTTTTACTCCATTTTATGCTTCTTCCCCCTTGGTCACATATTAATTGACCATAGAGACATGGATTTATTTCTGGGCTCTGTATTCTGTTCCACTGGTCTATGTGTCTGTTCTTATGCCAGTACCAGGCTGTTTTGATTACTGTGGCCTTGTAATATAGTTTGATATCAGGTATTGTGATCCCTCCTACTTTGTTCTTCTTTCTCAAAATTGCTGCAGCTGTTCAGGTTCGTTTATGGTTCCATATAAATTTCTGAAATGTTTGCTCTATATCTGTGAAATATGTCATTGGTACTTTAATAGGGATTGCATTAAATCTATAAATTGCTTTGGATAGTATGGATATTTTGATGATGTTAATTCTTCCAATCCATGAGTATGGCACATGATTCCATTTGTTTGTGTCTTCCTTAATTTCTTTCTTCAGTGTTGTGTAGTTTTCTGAGTACAGGTTTTTTACATCCATGGTTAGGTTTATTCCTACTTACTTTATTTTTCTTGTTGCTATGCCAAATGGGATTTTTTTTCTGATTTCTATTTCTGACATTTCGTTGTAGGAGTACAAAAATACCTTTGATTTCTGAATATTGACTTTGTATCCCGCTGTTTTGCCAATTCACTAATTAGGTCAAGTAGTTTTTTGGTGGAGTTATAGGATTTTCTATGTACACTATCATGTCATCTGCAAACAATGACAGTTTTACTTCCTCCTTTCCAATTTGGATGCCTTTTATTTCCTTTTCTTGTTTGATTGCTGTGGCTAGGACTTCCAATACTATGTTCAATAGGAGTGGTGAAAGCAGGCATCCTTTTCTTCTTACTGATCTTGGTGGGAAAGCTCTAAGTTTTTGCCCATTGAGTCTGATGTTGGCTCTAGGTCTCTCATATATGGCCTTTATTATTTTGAGGAATCCTCCCTCTATTCCCACTTTGCTGAGTGTTTTTATCATAAATGGGTGCTGTACCTTATCAAATGTTTTTTCCGCATCTGTGGATATGATCATGTGATTTTTGTCTTTGCTTTTGTTTATGTGATGTATTACATTTATTAATTTGCGAATATTGTGCCATCTTTGTATTCCTGGGATGAATCCCACTTAATCATGGTGTATGATGTTTTTAATGTATTGCTGGATGCTGTTTGCCAATATTTTGTGAGGATTTTAGCACCCATGTTCATCAACAATATTGGCCTTTCTTTGTTGTGTCTTTGTCTGATTTTGGGTTAGGATGATGCTGGCTTCATAAAAAGAGTTTGGGAGTCTTCCATCTTCTTGAATTTTTTGGAATAATCTGTGAAGGATAGAGGTTAGCTCATCCTTAAATGCTTTGTAAAACTCTCCTGTGAAAAAGTCTGGTCCAGGGCTTTTGAGTGTCAGAAGTTTTTTGATTACTGCTTCATTTCATCAGCTGTTATTGGTCTGTTCAGGCTTTCTGCTTCTTTTTCATTGAGTTTTGGAAGATTATATTTTTCTAGAAATGTGTCCATTTCACCTAGGTTTTCAAATTTCTTGGCATATAGTTCTTCATAGTAATTTCTTACAATCCTTTGTGTTTCTGTGGTATCAGTTGTAATCTCTCGTCTTTCATTCCTGATTGTGTTTATTTGTGTGCTCTTTTTTTCTTGATGAGTCAACTTAAAGGCTTGCGGTTTTTGTTTATCATTTCAAACCACGAGCTTCTGGATTTATTGACCCTTAGAACTGCGCTTTTAGTCTCTATGTTGTTTAATTCTACTCTGATCTTAGTTATTTTCTTCCTTCTTTCTCTGGGCTGTTGTTGTTGTTGTTCCTCAAGTTCTTGTAGGTACAGGTTTAGGTTGTTTATTTGAAATGTTTCTATCTTTTTTAGGTAGGCCTGTATTGCATGAACTTCCCTTTCAGGACTGCCTTCACTGTGTCCCATAATTTTTGGATCGTTGTGAGTTTATTTTCATTTGTTTCTACAAACTTTTTGATTTCTTCCTTAAGAAAGAGGTTTTGCAGGGATAGGGGCCAGGTCTGAGCCACACTCTTTGCAGTTGCCCAGCCTCCAGCCCAGTTCCTCAGTTTGCTGCTGGGCCCACAGTGCCCTTCTACACCCAGCCTATGCTTTCAGTCTATCACCTGTGCTGTCCTTGAGGTGCTCCAATTAGGGGCAACTCACACACCACATTCTCGCTGTTTGCTGTCCTAGATGCTAGGGACTCTCAGAGTCTCTTCAGGGTAGTTCAGCCCCGCCCCCCCCCACACTGAGGTAAGTCTTCCTGGGGATTGCTGACTCTCTGAGCCCTGTAGCTCTCGACTGTGGTGGCATCTCTGCCTTCCTCTTAGAGAGCCAGTCAGCCCTGCAGGGTGGGGGCACCACCATGGCTGCCATGGCGAATGCAGATACATGTCTCCTGTGCTGCTGCACCTGGGGTGGTGGGCTTGGGCACTTACAAGGTGCCTCTGGGCAGTGGGGTCATGTGCATTCTGTTCCTGGGGCTATTGGCATGAGCACTCAGCCTCCACTGCCGGGGCGGGTTGGGCAACGCTGCGTTGCGGGTTCGGGTGTGCACTGTCCCTGGCACTTTGGCTCTGAGCAAGTGGTCTCCACTGCTCCAGCAGCATCTGTGGTGGGGTGGTGGCTGGCTGGGTTGGTGGCACACCACTGGGGTTGTGGACGTGGTTGGGCACCCTCTGCTGCTGCAGCCAGGGGTAGGGGCGCAGTCGCAGTCCTGGCAGCAGAGGTGGGCCCAAGGCTGAGGCTGCTGTAATTCCCTAATCAGCCACTGAATGCCTCCTTTTCCTTTTTCTTTTTGAAAAATTCCTCCTATTCAAGCCTGCCACTCCGAACACATACCTATCCTCTCATACAGCCCAACTCTGCAACCAGACCGGGGTCTATCTGGATCAGGGTTCGTCATGGCCCCACTCTTCCCAGCCGGTGTCTACAGTCTCAGTGGGTGCACACCAACCCTGTGTGTTTGCCATTTTGTCCTTATTCTCTGCCCCTGTGACTTCAAGCAACCAGGCCCCTTCTGGTGCTGCTCAAACCTTGTTTGGCAGGGGAGGGAGCCGTTGACCTGGCTCTCTCCCAACAATCTTGTGGCAAACTGGGCAGGCACTGGGCCTGAGGCAGCAGCTGTCTTGGTCCCTGCACTGGTCCCGGGGACCTTATTGTCCTGAAACACTCTCCTTACTGTCTGATTTTTCAATGTCCTCTACAGTTTTGGCCCCTAGTGTTCATATATGCTGGGCTACCTTTGGCTGTTCACTCTGTTCCTCAGAAGATCAGGTAGGTGTTTCACCCACGTGCAGGGGGAAGTGGACTCTGCTCCCACCTATCTTGCTTCTATCTTTCTTCTCCCCATAGAATTTTTCCATAACTATAATTTCATGAACTGTATTTGTAGGTCTTTTTTTAAAGATTTTATTTTTAGACAAAGGGGAAGGGAGGAAGAAAGAGAGGGAAAGAAATATCAATGTGTGATTGCCTCTTGTACGCCCCTTGCTGGGGACCTGGCCTGCCTCCAGGCATGTGCCCTGACTGGGAATCAAATCAGCAACCCTTTGGTTCACAGGCCAGAGCTCAAGCCACTGAGCCACATTAGCCAGGGCTGTATTTATAGGTCTTATTTTAAAAATTTCATATGATGTTGCATAGAAGGAATCTTTACATAAATCTGGTGATGTAACAAAGATAGTCTCTACTATTTTTTTAAAATACAAAGACATAACACAGTGGTTTTAAGAGGATATTAATGCACTTTTAAGTATATTTATGACACTCTTTTTTCTCTGCCTTTGCTCAATTATAATCTACTTATGTTGATATGTATCTACCTTTATAATTCCTTCCATGGTTGGGATAGAGTTTATCTGATTCACAAAGGCCTTGAACATTTTTCTAGTTCAATTTTCTGATCTCTACAAAATTTGCACCATTCATCTATGATTAAGGCTATGGGCTACCAACATTACTACTCGACTTGCAGTTAAATCATCAATCTATTGTTAGTGGTAAGACCCAAGTCAAGGCATTCCACCCACCCTCGGTACTTGACTCACTTGCAAGACATAAATTCAGGCAAGAGAAAACACATATAGTGGAAATATGACAGCAAGTTTGTTTATGAAATGCACTTGAGCCCGAAATTGCAAGTAGGAACCTAGCTAGTCCGAATGCCCCAACCACTGGGATTTTCAGGGTTTTATGCTTGTAGCCAGGTTCTAGTTCCCATCTCCTCCTCTTCTCTCTGGACCTTGGGATTAATACATGGTTTCAAAGATTTTCTTTCCAGAGAGTGGAAATGAACATACATAACTGCAAGGGCCCCCTTTCTCCTGTACTGTCTTGGTTTTTCTTGTGACTTTCAAAACACCTGGCAATCTTATCTGACCAGGCTCAGGACTACTGAATTAATGAGTGAGGCATGTCTTTCTCCCCCTCTCTGCCTTAGTTTGCTATCAATCTTGCCTAACATTATTACTTGCTTGGTAGCATGAAGGCAAAGCATCAAATTCATCAATCTATTTACTCTTACATTTCAGGGGATTATTTTAATATTGCCTTAATGACACAGAAATAGGACAGTCTATGTGCCATTCTCATACATCCTCCAGCCCTCTACAAAATTCTGGCTAATTAAAACGGAAGAACTGCTAGTATCCATGATGTGTTTACACTTTAATCTTTTGGTTTAAAGTAGTCAAATAAAATTAAGCAAGAACAGGTATTAATGACGTTATATTACATGGCATGTCTCAAATTTCTACTTTGTGAAGTGATAGGCAAGGTCATAGACAATGAACTCATGCTGGGCTCTCTTTGGGATCTGCGAATAGTGTCAATTCTGGTTAATTCTGCATTAGAAATGGGGAAACTCATTGCAGGTTACTACATTTACTGACTTTCCATAAAAGGAAAAAATCAACAAATTAGACTTTTGCTCTTGGGCAGAATTTAAGCAGTAGCAGTCAATCCTAGAAAGGTTATACTGTCCTTACATTTCTTCATGATCAGAGACCCCAAGAAAATAATGTATCATACTTTTTATATTGAGTGAGAAAATAAAAATTGGTCTCAATCATCTGGGGATTAATCTATCTAGGAACCATGGACCAGGCTTTTCCAGAACCTAAGCTATTTATTGCTTATAGACTGGCACCTCTGCAAAGCTCCATACACCACCACTGGGCAAAATGCTATTGTTTTGCTATAATATCAAGTAGACCTGTGGCATAATGAGTTGAAAGAGTTAATCAAACATCCCTGTTAATCAAATTTTCCTGAAATAGTCTAGAAATTTACATTTTAGGAGATTATGGATCTTTTTTATTGCATTATTTTTCACATGAGATTGCTTTTATCAACTAGTCACTAACTTTTTGCACTTCTTTCTTTTTAAAAATGTTTTTAATTTTTTCAAGTTCAGTTTACATTCATTATTATTTTTTTGGTGTATAGTTCAGTGCTTAGACAATCATATACTTTACAAAGTGGGCCCCCCACCCCGTATTTCCAGTACCCACCTGGCCCCATACACAGTTATCAAAATATTACTATGTCCCCTACATTGTACTTTAAGCCCCCATGGCTATTTTTAACTGCTAAACTATACTTCTTAATCCCTTCACCTTTTTCACCCAGTTCTCCCATCCCCTTCCCCTCTAGCAACCATCTGTCTGTTCTCTGTATCTACAAGTCTGTTTCTGTTCTGTTTGTTCATTTATAATGTTGTTTGGATTCCAAATATAAGTGAAATTATATGACATTTGTCTCTTTCTCTGACTGAATTATCTCACTTAAAATAATACTCTCTAGGTCCATCCATGCTATCACAAATGGTAAGATTTTGCCCTTTTTATGATTAATATTCCACTGTATATATATACTACCACTTTTTTATCAACTTATCTATTGATGGATACTTGAGTTGCTTCCATAGCTTGCTTATTGTAATAATGCTGCTGGGAACATAACTTTGCATATATTCTTTCAAATTAGTGTTTTGGGTTTCTTCGAAGTGGAATTGCTGGGTCATAAGGCAGTTCCATTTTTAATTTTTTGAGGAACCTCCATACTGTTTTCTATCTGATCTGCATTCCCACCAACATTGCAGGAGGGTTCCCTTTTCTCCACATCCTCACCAATACTTGTGGTTTGTTGATTTATTGATGATAGCCATTCTGATGGATGTGAGGTGATATCTCATTGTGGTTTTAATTTGCATTTCTATGTTGATTAGTGATGTTGAGCATCTTTTCATATGTCTATGGACCCTCTGTATGCCCTCCTTAAAGGAATAATCTAAAAATTTCTATGGAATCACAAAAGACCCCAAGTAGCCACAGCAATCTTTATAAAGAAAAACAAAGTTGAATGAATCATGCTACCTAATCTGAAACTATACTACAAGGCCATACTAATCAAAACAGAGTGGAACTGGCATAAAAGCAGACATACAGATCAATGGAAGAGAATAGATAAACCAGAAATAAACCCATAACTCTACAGTCAATTGATATTCAGCAAAGGAGGCAAGAACATGCAATGGAATAAAGACAGTCTATTTAATAAATGTTGGGAAAATTGGGCAAATACATGCAAGACTGCATTC
>VMDR010027895.1:0-13384 GCA_007922815.1 Macrotus californicus | reverse complement strand
AATATAACAATCTAGACAGTGTGATCCTGGGGAAAGGATGGACAGCTAGATCAATGGAACAGAACAGAGTCCAGAAATTTCACACACACACACATCCAGGTGGTTTTTGACAAAGGAGTCAAGATAATTCAGCAGAGAAAAAATAGTCTTCAAATAATGGTGCTCAACAAATGGACAGCTATATGCAAAAAATGAACTTGTACCCATGCCTCACACTATATATAAAAATCAATTCAAAATAGATCGTATACCTAAACATAAAACAAAATCTACACAACTTACAGAAAAAAATGAGAAAATGTTTATGACTCTAGTTTAGGCAACAATTTCTTACATAGATCACAAAAGCACAAGCCATAAAGAAAAGCATAAGCCTCAGAGAAAAGATATAATTACAAAGTCAGCTTCTCACCTTATCACCCCACAGAGATGAACCATCAACAAGATCTGTCTCCACACCCAGAGCTTCTCATACCTGTTTAGTTCATTCTTAAATAACACACAGCCAAAAATAGCCAAATATTTGAAGAAAGCCTTCAACATGAGACAAAATCCAAAACAGACCAATATAGAACAGAAAAAACTCGGAGGAAACAGAAACAATGTATGGAATGGAAGAAAACTTAAGGAAGTTGAAAGTGCCTCTGAGGGGCATGATGGGAGTAGAAGGGGACGGCCGCTTTTCATTATAAATGTTTTTCATATTATTTGGCCTTTAAAAACAATGTTCATGTATTCCATTGGAAATATTTTAAAAGAAAAAATATCAAGAACTCCACAAATATCCACTGAACATATGAAAAGCTACCATACTTGTCTGGTTGTGCTAAACACTCAGCTCTTGTTCCTAATTGGCTCTGTGACCATGAATGAGACACAGCTTCTCAGACCCCCCAGTTCTCCTGTGTAAGGTCACAAAAGGTGGACTGAGTCACCTCCAAGACCCCTCTAGCAAGTATATGGCTTTATCAGTTAACACCTTTGCTCACACTATTGTAGGTGCCACCACTGTTTAAAAGAATAAATCTGCATTTCTTAAAGAATGTCTTTAGTTTCCACTTCCATTCATCTGAATTACTGTGGTACTACTATATTCCAAGGTTATTAGCATTAGCAAATAGAAATGACACATACTTATTTAAACAACAACAAAATTTATATTATTACTATCTCAATCCTACATGTTTTCGAAGACATCCCATCTCTTCGGAAATTGCCATTTTTGGTTGTTTCTATTTTTCTTATAAACCCACTAAACATAACCTGAGAAGGAAAAAAAAAAACATAATGTCAACTGATCAGGCTCAAACTACTGTTTCACAAGTGATGTCAAAGGAAAGAGGTAGGTGGGGTTTTCATACTCATGGAAGGTACCAACTCTTCCCTTCTGCTCGGGCACTCACCTTTACATGATGCCCACTGTAGCGAAATAATTTTAGCCAGTAAAGAGAAAGAAACTGGGGCGGGGGGCAGGGGGAGGTGAAAGAAAAGGATAAAAAGAAAGTTTTCAACCTTATGGAGAATGCTACTCTAAATTCAAATAGTTTCATTACATTCATTGATGTAGCCATCCTAAATCATGTATTGAGTCAAATTAATCATGAGATGACATCATTAGGACTAACAATGTGACTTGTTGAATCAACAGGGTTAAGATGGCTTTGCCAGGAGAAGAGAACAAGGCTCTGCCTGATGGGCTGCTCATGAAATGATGAATGTCATTTCAGCTTCAGAACAGAGGACCACCTCCCACAAGATGTTCTCTTACCAAGAAACTGCATGCTTCTTACATTTTGGTTTGAGAAGATCCTTATGGGAATTATTTGTGATTATAGCGAACTAGAAACTAATACTTTCCAAGAATTTAGAATCATTCATTTAAGATGATAAACTAATGTACCTCCTGGTCATTACCAAGAATTTCCCAATTCTTCATATTAAATAGATGATAGCAGATATAATATTCAGAAAATAGTGGTCTGAATACTGATTTCCATAGCATGATATGGGATTGGTTTGTTTTTAAAATTATTTTCCCTTAAAAAATGTGGAAAGGCATGCATGAATAGTCTTCAGCTGAGATATTCTAAGGCATCCACCTACTCTCACCTCCACGTGGCTCTTTCAGTCTAAACAGAAGGTAAGACAGTAAGATAGGGTAGAGACTGGTGTGATTATGAAGAGAATGTCATTCCTTTCTGTCTTACCTTTAGCAAAGCAATTAAAAGTATTCCTGGCATGACCCAATACTGCTCAAAAGGAAAAAGCGGGCTGCATGGCATTCTCCAGTAACAAACTGAAAAGGAAGGTCCGTTCCTGGTGTATTATGGGTTCTCTTGTTCATTCATTCATTTGCATCTTTGTCGGAGTGAACACAAGGCATCATTTGTTAGGTGCTGGAATACTAATATAAGTAACAATAATCCCCAACTTTATTCCAGGTGGCATGGAAGGCACTCAGACATTTCTGGTAGTGGGGAGGGATCACATATGGATATCTGAGGGAGCAGGCATTCTGGAAAGAGCATGAATGGGATATAGAACGAGAGATGAGGGCTTGATTCTGAGTTCTGTCATTTATTGGTGTTGTGACTCAGGGTAAGTTCCTTTACTTCTGTGAGTCTCAATCTCAATTATAAAATAGGTTATTGTGAGAATCAAATAAGAAAATACAAAATAGAAAGGTTTAGTGCTTGACATGTGGTAAACAGTAAATGCCAGCACCTTCTCTGTTTCCTCTCTATTCTATGTTGGGCGAAGGGGGAAGGTCCATGTTCTTAGAGATGATGTTGATGGATTTTCAGAGGCAGGGTCAAAATCTTTGAAAAGCATCAGGAAACGAGGAGGAAAGAAGATGTAAATAGCATGAGGAGGTGGTACAGCATGGTCCTGGTGGCTAGGAGGGTTAAATATTCCAGCAGCCTCTCCAGTGGGCAGGTAAGTAATCAGCTAGGTAGCTATTTACTAACTCATGAGTGTCCAGAACCACCCCAAAGGCCCTACTCTGTTGGAAATGTATACAAGGTTACTAGAAGACACAGTTCCATTTTTTCCCAACATTTTATTATGAGAACTTCAAAAATACAGAAAAGTATGAAGAACTGTACAATAAACATCAATTTAGCCATTACTTAAGATTCTATAATTAGTTCTACTTTGGGAATAGAGATTTGAAAACATACAACAGATTTTAGCTCTTTTTCATTTGGAAAAAAGGGGCATAAAAGGGAGAAGCTCTAGAATGTTCCCTTGTGGTAAGCATTTGACTTCTGCTCTCCCAGCAATGCAGTTGAATGAAATGAAATCTTTGCTTCAGAGATTCTTGAATGGACAAAAGGAAGCACCTAAAATCTGTAGACAGAATTTAAACATGGAGCCACCTATCAGCACAATGACAAACTTCTGTATTGGGCCACAGTAGTCATTCATCCTTATTCCCGACCTCCCCCAGGGAAACACAAACATGGTGTAGCTTCTGCTGCCTTATAATGTACTAGGTAGGGTATATAAAGCAACAAAAATGGACTGCCAGAAAAATGTTAACGATTTCTATATCTGGTAATTAAAATATAGGATTTACACATTTCATACTTTATTTCAGCTAAAAGTACTACAAATAATACAGGAATAGCTCTAACTGCACATGATCTGGGCAACTCAAATAGGAAATTTGTTTTGTGTTTGGTTAATAGATATGGAAAAGATAGCATTTCACTTCCCTATCATCTAAGCGTGTTGAGGGCAATTTTGATTGTTAGCCCCATTTTAAAAAACTGTACTGTTAAATGAAGATAAGTATAAACAATATAACGCATTATTAGAATCACAGATGGTAATTATTTTTAATTATGGTTATTCAAATAAATAACATGAAGATATGGAAAGAAACATTGGTTTTCAAATATTACTGCTATTATGAAACATGAAAGTATTCCAAAACATCAAAAATCAGATTAAACTGAGCTTTCAATTATTTAAAATAAAATCTTGAGATGACATACTGCTTTAAAGTGGGGGTGAAAAATAAAAAGTAAAAAAAATAAAAAATAAAGTCGGAGTGAAAGCAGGTTTTCTGTGCCAAATTCTAAATTTCTGCATACAAAAACTTTTAAATGGAAATGATGAATTTTCTTGGAGATGGTTACTAATTCCTTTTATATTTTTAAGTTTAATGAAAGCTGTCATTACTAAAATTTTCTAAATTTTAATAAAATAATCAGATTTTTAAAGATCAATGATAGAAATCTTAGAGACTGAACTCTTTTAAAAATACATATAATTTCTAATAAATATAATTGTTCTGTTTGCACAGCTGTGCTTTTGTCTATTTCTGTAGTGCTGACACTTCATACTCTAGACCTCTTAAAACAGACCTTCAGCTAAGAATTAATTGGCCTGGCTGGCAGACATTCTATAGCCCATACAAGTAAGTGAGGGGGAAAAAAGGCCAGATCTTACAGCATTTCCAATCAATTTATCTACCTTTCATATTTTACCTGCAGAATTTTTACATCTACAGAAGTATTTTAATAAAGGATAAAACAGATAAGTAATAACTAAAAATTATAAATTCACCAACTACTTTCCTTGATAATTAATAATTTTCTGCTGAAATTTTACAAGTATTCTAGGTCAACATCTTCCTCATCCCCAATAATCATGAGAAAGGCTTCAAGTGAACGTCTATAAAAAATTGCATTCTAGATTGCCTGAATTTTGTAAAAGTTTTAATTTTGGGGGAAATACACATAAAATTTACCTTCTTAACCATTTTTAAGTGTACAGTTCAGTAGTGTTGTTATGTGACCAATCTGTAGTGCAGAACTCTTCATCTTACAAAACAGAAACACCTGTTAAATACCAACTCTCATCCCTCTCCATGTGCCCTCCCCAAGCCCAGCTCATGGCAGACACCATTCCACTTTGTGTCTCTGTGAATTTGACTATACTAGGTACCTCATTCATAGCAATGGAATCATACAGTATTTGGCTTTTTGTGACTGGCTTATTTCACTTAGCATAATATCCTCAAGGTTCATCCATATTGTAGCATGTCAAAATTTCCTTCCTTTTTTAAGTTGAATAGTATTCTACAGCAGCGATTTTCAACCTCTTTCATCTAATGGCACACATAAACTAATTACTAAAATTCTGCAGCACACCAAAAAACACCTGTGGCACACTGGTTGAAAATCACTGTTCTATACCACATTTTGTTTATCTAAGTTGTCTGCATTTTTAAAAATATTATTCTCAGGAATATTGCAGACATATCTTCTTGGAAAGAAAGAGGTGTCCTGAGCTATTGGTCCAAGAGAAGTCAAAGGAAGTAGACAACTTGGTTCCATCAGTCCAGCTGTCCCTGACACTGGCCAGGCAGACCGGACAATATTCAGAAGGGACATTTGGCAGAGTGGTTTCTACATCTTGACTTTAAAAAGCTCCCAGGCTTTCTGTCTTAGGAACATTCCATGGTAAAACCAACTTGCATGACACTTTAAAATTCTGCATTTTACATTAATCAGACTCTATTTTTATGCTGAACATTTATTTGAATTCCTTAAATACTGCCTTCAGGCCAGACTGATCTTTTCTTTCAATTGTCAGATGTTGAGGCGGAAAGGAGCTGAATAAGAGGGAAGACTGAATGGACGGCCACGGTTATTTTTTAAAAAATCAGTCAGAACAGATTTTGAAGGTCTCTACTACCTTTCTAGCCCGAAGTTGACACAGTCCCTAAAACACAGTCAGGGCTAGGAGAAATCAGCGGAGAGGAGGAGAAGGTAGCAGAGCAGCAGAAAAGAGCTGTGTCACGAGTTCTATGATCTGGAGCAAGCTACTTCCCTTCTGAGTTTTTTTAAATTGTATTTAAATCAGTGTAACTGGGCTAATAATGCTACCTTAGTGCCCTCAGATTTCTTCTTCAGTCCCCTGTGAGGATAGAGAACCATTATTCTTCTCATAACGGCATTTCATAATCCTAACATTGTTCCTACTGCCCCTTGCCTCCAGCTACTATTCCAGACTGAACAGACTCAGTATGTCCCCTTCCTTTCACCACCAAGTCATTTTCCTCTGGACTTCCTGTGGTTCCTCGACTGAAAAGCAACCCATCAGCCCTGGCTGGTGTGGCTCAGTGGATTGAATGCGGGCTGTGAACCAAAGGGTCACCAGTTTGATTCCCAGTCCGGGCACATGCCTGGGTTGTGGGCCAAGTCCCACATGTGAGAGGCAACCACACATTGATGTTTCTCTTCCTCTCTTTCTCCCTCCTTTCCCCTCTAAAAATAAAGAAATAAAATCTTAAAAAAAAAAAAAAGCAACAAATCAATCCATCAAAGACCAAGACTAGATTCTAAGGTGATGACCACTGAAGAGCACACTAGAAGGATGACACTTCAATATTTTTTACATTGGCTTATATATCCCAGGGTCATTTCTGTCTATTTTTTAAAAAACTAACAGTTTTACATTGATAATCTGTGGGACTAGATGTCTAAATCCTTACCCCAAAGAAGTAAGGTTGAAATTCAGTTTTAAACTTAGGGCTTCTTCGGGTGTGTGTGTTTGTGTTTGTGTGTGTGTGTGCACACGCGTGCGTATAAGAAACATGATTTATTAAAATTGAGCATCTCTCTTAAATATGCACACTCATAGATGTATATGTGCCATGTTCCTAAGAGGCAACTTAAATCACTGAATTATGGATCCACAACACCTGTAAGTCAGAATCATGTGTAACTTTAGCTAAATTATTTAGCTTCTCTGAGACTCAACTTTCTCATATATAAATCAGGAGCATCACTAAGGGTTACAATGAGTTATTATACAGGTTTTTAAAGGATGTAAAGCACCTAGCACAGTGCCTGGAATGCCTGGAATGAAGAGTTTGCTTAATGAATATGAGCATTCTCTCTCGTTTCTCACATTTATCTGTAGGCATTCCAAAAAGCATGCTCTGTGTGTCAGTGAGCTTTACACTTTATACTGATGGGTCAGAGAAAGAGAAAAGAAAAGGTAAAAGACGAACAATTCATCTGAACTAGAGCACTGGTCATGAACTGATCTTTCACAAAGCATCTGCCTTTACAATATTCATGAGTTTCACTGCGAGGTTGGTCATTGAAACTAGGATTAAACACCCAGGTAAGGAGGCTGAAGAACACTAAAGCCATTTGCAGTGGAAAGAATCACATTTTAACAGAAGCAGAATAAGAGTGACTCCCAAAATTTATGGTACATACAAAAAGGAAGGTAGAGAAAAGTATATGTGGCCCATTACCACTACCTAAGAAAAGGTAGGGAGTATATACATGTAGTTGTTTACATATTTGTAAAAATGGAAAGAGACTAAAAACTAGGAACACTGGTCATTTCAAGGGAGGGAGAAAAGAGTTGGAGAAAGCAGGGAGACAAGCTTGGTACGAGAGATTTTACTGTGGAACCATATAAATGCTTTACATAATTACAAAGTAAAATTAAATTTTTAAAAATGTAATCTGTAAAAATAAAAATAAAGCAAACCTAAATGTTAGTATACCAAGTTGGTAGCTAAACCACACAAAGAATAATTAATTACTTCAATTGACTTTCAGATAAGGTAATTTGACTGCTCATCTCTGGTTAGATATACTGTAGGGACAAAAATTGCTACAAATATATAAAATTATTTTCAACAATTATATTACTAGTAATGACACTAATATAGTTATTCTGAAACTAATATAAGGGTGAGGCAAAAGTAGGTTTACAGTTGTGCATATGGAAAATAATACAATATTTAATAAAAAATAATACAAGAATAAACTCTGTTTCACATACTAACAACAGTAAATCTACTTTTGCCCCACCCTGTATACAGTAGGATAAAGCAAATAAATTAATTTACTATCATTAGAAATCAGAATTTTCAGCAAAGAAACAGGGAAACAAAATTTTTAAAATATTAGGTAAGTCCTGAACTCTAACGGAATTTGAAATATCAGTGTAAACTTATTTGGGGGGGAAAAAAAAGGAACACAGAAAAGACTGCCTTGCTAGCTCTTTACAGTTAAAAAGGCTATAAAACAACAAAGAAGCCAGTATCAATCAACATCCTTAGAACCCGGATTATAGTTTGTTTGTTCTTTTAAGTATATTTTATTGAGCCCTGGCTGGTGTGGCTCAGTGGATTGAGCACAGGCCTGTGAACCAAAGGGTCGCTGGTTCGATTCCCGGTCAGGGCATATGCCTGGGTTGCAGTCCAAGTCCCCAGTAGGGAGTGTGTGAGAGGCAATCACACACTAATGTTTCTCTCCCTGTCTTTCTCCTTCCCTTCCCCTCTCTCTAAAACTAAATAATTTTTTAAAGAGTATATTTTATTGATTATGCTATTACAGTTGTCCCATTTTTTTTCTCCCCTTTATACCCCTCCAGTAACACTCCTCTCCCTAGCATTCTTACCCCTTTAGTTCATGTCCATGGGTCATACATATAAGTTCTTTCACTTCTCCATTTCCTATACTATTCTTAACCTCCCCCTGTCTATTTTGTACCTACCAATTATGCTTCTTTTCCCTGTATCTTTTCCCCCATTCACCTCCTTCCCCTCCCCACTGATTACCCTCCATGTGATCTCCATTTGTGTGTGATTCTGTTCCTGTTCTAGTTGTTTGTTTACTTTGTTTTTTATTTTGTTTTGTTTTTTAGATTCAGTTGTTGATAGTTGTGTTTGTCATTTTACAGCTCATAGTTTTGATCATCTTCTTTTTCTTAGATAAGTCCCTTTAACATTTCATATAATAAGGCCTTGGTGATGATGAACTCCTTGAACTTGACCTTATCTGGGAAGCACTTTATCTGCCCTTCCATTCTAAATAATAGCTTTGCTGGTTATAGTAATCTTGGATGCAGGTTCTTGCCTTTCATGACTTGGAAAACTTCTCTACAGCCTCTTCTTGCCTGCAAGGTTTCTTTTGAGAAATCAGCTGATAGTCTTATGGGAACTCCTTTGTAGGCAACAGTCTCCTTTTCTCTTGCTGCTTTTAAGATTCTCTCCTTATCTTTCATCTTGGGTAATTCAATTATGATGTGGCTTGGTGTGTTCCTCCTTGGGTCCAACTTCTTTGGGACTCTCTGAGCTTCCTGGACTTGTATGTCTATTTCCTTTGCCAGATTGGGGAAGTTTTCCTTCACTATTTGTTCAAATAAGTTTTCAATTTCTTGCTCTTCCTCTTCTCCTTCTGGCACCCCTATGATTCAGATTTTGGAATGTTTAATGTTGTCCTGGAGGTTCCTAAGTCCCTCCTTATTTTTTTGAACTATTGTTTCTTCATTCTGTTCCAGTTGAATGTTTATTTCTTCCCTCTGTTCTAAATCATTGATTTGAGTCCTGGTTTTCATCCCTTCCCTGTTGGTTCCCTGTATATTTTTCTTTATTTTACTTTGTATAGCCTTCAGATCTTCCTTTATTTTGAGTCTGTACCCAATCATTTCTGTAAGCATCCTGATTACCAGTGTTTTAAATTCTGCATCTGATAGATTGGCTATCTCCTTGTTGCTTAGTTATTTTTCTGGAGTTTTGATCTGCTTTTTTCATTTGGGCCATATTTCTTTGTCTTGGCACATCTGTTACGTTGTAAGGGCAGACAGAGCCTTAGGTATTCACCAGGGTGGGGCAACCCACTTCACTGCGATATAGGCATCAGAGAGGGAACAATGCCACTTGCTTGGTTCTAGCCCCACTTTCAAGAGATTGGCAGTTTCTCCTGCCACCACAACCGCCACATATTTTTACAGCCAGAGAGGTTCTAAGGTCTTATCTTGCCCTTGCTGGAATCCTGGGTTGTATGATCTGTCTCACTCCCTAACTGTTCCTTTCAGTTTATCCACATGCTAATAAGGGACTGCCCTGGTCCACCAGCCACTGTAGCCACCATCTTGTTGTGTATCCTCTCTGCCCAGGCTGCCTGTCTCTGCTCCTCCTATCAGTCTGGATGAATGTTTCTTCTTTAACTCCTTGGTTGTTGACTTCCATAGAGTTCGATTTTCTGGCAGTTGTGGTTGTTTTTTGTTTTAAATTGGTTGTTGTCCTTCTTTTGGTTGTGCAAGGAAGCAAAACATATCTACCTATGCCTCCATTTTGGCTGGAAGTCCAGATTATGGTTTCTAAATACCTTTACCCATCAAAAGGAACAGGCCTGCTGGAGAAATGGTGATTATAAATATAGAAGTGGGGACCACCAAACCCTGTCGTTTATTTATAAAAAATTGTACATTTATTCTTATATGTTTAAACTTCACTTTCAAAGTACTCCCTATTTGATGCAATACACCTACTGAGATGTTTTTCCCCCAATGCTCAAAATAGTTTTTAAAATAGTGGATTTTGATGCCTTTTAAAAAATGCTTCTGCCATTTTTTGTTTCACCTCTTCTACATCAGCAAAATGTTTTCCTTTGAGGACTTTTTTTATCAGAGGAAACAAAAAAAGAGTACCTCAGGGTGAGATTGGGTAAATAGAGAGGGTGAAGCACATGGGTCATGCCATTTTTGGTAAAAAACTGCTGAACAATCAGCGTGGTGTGGGCAGGTGCGTTCCTAAATTCCCCAATGTGAAATGGGCAAATGCATTAAAAGAGTCCTCAAAAATATTAACTGAAGCCCAATGCTGCTTCTCACAACAATGCCAGATGGTACACTGATACAGATGGGTTCACCTAGAGTGGGATGCCTATACTACAAAGGGTCTGCCTTCCAGAAGTTAATTCCAGTTTTTTGGAGGGTCCCCCCTCATAAGGTAGGAAATGTATAAGAGCCTAGAATATCTTCTTAAACATACCAGAAGTCAAAGAAGCTATTAAAGACTATTGGAATCGGCCCTGGCTAATATGGCTCAGTGGACTGAGTGCCAGCCCATGAACCAAAGGGTCGCTGGTTCGATTCCCAGTCAGCACATGCCTGGGTTGGGGGCCAGGTTCCCAAGTGGGGGGTGCATGACAGGCAACCACACACTGATGTTTTTCTCCCTCTCTTTCTCCCTTTTTCCTCTCTCTAAAAGTAAGTAAATAAAATCTTAAAAAAAAAAAAAGACTACTAGAATGGTATCAGAATTCTCAAGAGGCAATTCAAAATGTTTCCCACTGGTCATAAACAAGATAATTAGAGCATTTTAAAAAGAATAGCAACTGTAATGTATGAAAATATATTTTAAAAATCCATGATTAAAAAAATAAAATAAAATAAACCTAATGCTCACCTTTGGAAGGTACTAGCATGGAAACCAATGAATTATTCTGAAAAGTGGTTTTTAAAGGATGTATTAGGGCCCTGACTGGTGTGGCACAGTTGAGGGGGGTGTCACCCTGTGAAGTAAAAGGTCGCTGGTTCAATTCCCAGTCAGGGCACATGCCTGGGCTGCATGCAGTTTTGATCCCCAATCGCAGCGCATCTGAGAGGCAATTGATTGATGTTTCTCTCCCCCTCTCCCTCCTTCCCTTTCCCTCTCTCAAAAATAAATTTTTTTTTTTAAAAAAGGTGTGCTGAGGGTAGAGATTAAAGAACTTATTCTGCTTTTTCTAGATGAACTGTAGCTCCAGATAACCAAACAGATAATGAGAAGAAATTTTACATTTTAAATAAAAGCATTTGGGATAATAAGAAGGGAAAAACTTTAATATTATCATTTTGCAACTCTTAATGAAATAATGAATCAGCATTGATTGTTAATGGTTACTAAAACCATCAGGTGATATCTGATAGGGAACTTCATATTGGAAGGACCGGAATAGCAACATTTTCAACCCACTTGATCAATCTTATCACAAGAAGAGAGACAAGTGGACATTTTATGCCACGCAATGTGATGACAATAGGAAATACATAAAACCTTCTGTGAAATATTCTTTTGTAAAAAATTTATTAATTTTAGAGAGAGAAAGGGAGAGGGGGTTGAGGGGAGAGAGAGAGAGAAAGAGAAAGAGCAAGAGAAAGAGAAACGTCAATTTGCTGTTCCACTTACTCATTCATTCATTGGTTGATTCTTGTATGTGCCCTGACCAGGGACTGAACCTGCAACTTTGGCGTATAGGGAAAACACTCTAACCATCTGAGTTTACTATTTAGGGCCTGAAATATTCTTGTCATTAGTTCAGTCCTGAATCAAGTTTATAGATCTCCCTGCCAGTTAATTATAAACACAGTAGTCAGGGAACATGTTAAACAACCTTAAAAGAATGGTCCAGAACATGGGAAATTCTACAGAGTAAACAACCTGGTTTCTGAAATATACTGCAGAGGTCTGTGGGGGTGGGAAAGAGAACCCAAAAAGGGAGGGAACTCAAAGATTAAGAGATATGAGATGTCAATTAAATGTAACATGCAAACTTGTTTGCCAACTAGAAGTCAAACAAAATTATTTTTAAAAATTTGTGAGCAGGAAATCTGAACACTGGATATCTTAAGAAATTATTCATTTTTTATGGTAGTAGTGTTCAAGTTTTGTTTAAAACTGGCTGCTCATCTTTTTGATACATATATACAGACTATGGCTGAAATGATACACTGTGATTTGTTTCAGAATTATCTGAAGGCGAAAGGGAGAGAAAGAGTACTAATGAGATGTATGATGGCTAGGTGGGAATTTTGTTACACTATTTTCTCTACTTTTGTACACTTTTACAATTTTTTCTGTAATGAAAAGTTTTGGTATTCTTTTAAGTAGAAATTCAAAAGGCCTCTCTTCTGCTTCCTAGGATATTACTTTTAAATGAAAAGATATAAGCTCTTAGATGTTTTTCTAGGGGTGTGGTGGTTACATTCAAGACAACAGTCCCCTATATGGCATGTGCCTAGATGCAATCGACCTGTTTGCATCCTTTCTTCCCTTGAGGACAGGGCCATCCCAGACCTGGAGAAAAACAGGGCTCTTTAGATCACCCTGGTATCAAATTCAGCTCTTGGTCAGGAACTGTTTTATCACCCTAAGCCTCTGTGAAATGGGGATAACTTCACCTCCCCTCATCTAGCCCAGAGCAGGCGCTCAGGAAACTGACACTTGAGTATTTATTCATTAATTAATTCACCCAACATCTGAGTGCATACTTGGGATCAGACTCTAGGTTAGGTGCTAGAGATATAAATACATGGAAAACATGGCATCTGCCTTGAGTGAAAGAGGAAAGTAAATCAATGATTATAGTGCTAATGTATTTAAAGTATACAATGTTTGGATCTAGAATTCTATATTCAGCAACATTATCAATTAGGAAGGTGAAATAGAAGCATTAAAAGAAAAAGAAAAAATACACCACTCAGAAAAGAAAATTACTTCTCTCAAAAAAAGTCTCACAAAAAAGGCTGAGAAATTTGGAAGATTCTCCTTTGGATAGCAAAGTTTTGATGACAT
>VMDR010027894.1:0-13389 GCA_007922815.1 Macrotus californicus | reverse complement strand
CACCCTTTATGAAGCCTTCTTGATTTCTAAAACTTAATGTATTAACTTTTCTTTATGAAATCCTATAAGATTTTTGTATTTCTCTCTACTGTTCTGTGTTTGGGAGGGAGAAGAGTTAGGTATGTTTCTACTTTAATAAAGACTCTATTAAAAAATAAAGCAGAAATAATGGATATTTGTCAGGTCGAGAATACAAGTAAATGAAAATCATGAATATAACTGGATATGTTAGTCTTAAAATGATTACCAAAACAGAAACCAAAGAGAAAAGAATGAATGCAGATTTGGAGAAATCTTAAGGTAAACAAGAAAGAAACAGATAATCAATATATAATAACTTGATATTTCTTTATGAAATTCAGGTTAAAGTTATTCTCTGAAATGGAAAGATAAAGATGGAATGGGAGAAGATCCACAGGAATAAATAAAAAATTGTCAAATAAAGGCAGCAAATAGGATTGAAGGCCGAGTTGAAATGTGTTGGCCTGAATGCTTTACAATTTAAATTTATTAAGGGGATTAACCTAACAGCTTCTGGATTGTATAAAGAAATCTCTTTTCCTCTGAAAGAGTAATTTATATATTCTAAAATTTCAAAACATGGTGTCCTGGCTGGGTGGCTCAGTTGGTTAAAGTGTCACCTGTACACCAAAAGGTTGTGGGTTTTATTCTCAGTCAGGGCACATCTAGGTTGTGGGTTTGGTCCCCGGTGGGGGCATGTACAGGAGGCAACTGATCAACATTTCTCTTTCACAACGATTCTTTCTTTCTCTCTCTCTCTCTCTCTCTCTCTCTCTCTGTCTCTCTGTCTCTCTCTCTCTCTCTCTCTCTCGCCCTCCCTCTCTCTCTCTCCCCTCCCCCTTTCCTCCCTCTCTCTAAAGTGAATAAACATATCTCTGAGTGAGGATTAAAAATATAAATTAAAAACATTAAAATTTCAAAACTTTTTAATTGTTCCCATGTTTGAAGCAATGCTAATCAATAGCACAAGTCTTCCTTTAAAATTCATGATTAGGATTTTCTTGGTCAGGCAAAGTTAAGGAAATGGACACCCATGACCCAGTCAATATCTTGCTTAAAAGGCATTACTTTATAAACTGTGTAGTCTAGGAAACCTAACCTGGGGACAGAATTCTACTCATTAGAAAAAAAGTGAGTGACCTGAGACACTCATCTGAAAAAAGTGAGTGACAAGTTAGAAAAGCAGTGTTAGGGATTATAGTTATTAAATTTACTTTCATTCTTTCTTCTACTTTTAAGTAAATAAATATATGACAAACATATGGAAAGTCCAAGGTATATCACAAATGTCAACTTTTAGCATGTCCATGGCATTGCATATCACAGTGAGGAGACAATATACCAGGTGGAAAGTGTTTGGAATTAAGAGTCATTTCCCTTATGGTCAGTTCTAAGAAAACAAAGGTTGTAGTTTCTAACCTCAAGAGAATTAGGGGAGATAATATTGTCTCTTTATAACCACTGGGCTTTTCAGTATCTTTAGATATAATGACTTCAGAAATAAACTATGCATTGCAATTGATTATAATGTTTAAATTAAATATAAATAATGCTTTAAAATAAATTTACATAGCACATACATCTTCTATGTAAAAATTATAGCACTAGGCCTATGTTAATCACAATACATACATTTGTGTGTGTGTGTGTGTTTTACTATTTCATTGCTTAAGAACACTCTGTGGGACAGGCATTATTATTCCTACTTTACAATATGGAAATTGAAGATCATAAAAGATTAGGTAATTTACCCAAGGTCATACGACTACTATGTGATCAAATAAAGGCTCCCAGACTCCAAATGCCTTTACATTACACGTTTGCATGTGAAAGGGCAAACAATTCGAGGGAAAAAAAACACACTAAAATATCAAGGTCACTTCTTGATTTTAAAACAATATACTTGCCAAATTGTTAATCTGAACAAAGAAATAATGGCATGGGAACTTTTTATGAAACATGAGAACTCTCAAGTGGTTGAAAACAAATGTGAGGATACATAACGCTTTTCAAAATAAATATTCAGCAGTCATTTTTCAAATCAAACTTCTAAATGATACATCATCATATTGGAGGCTCAACCCTATAGAAATTGTTAACATGTTATCTTTAAAATCTATCTATACCTTTTTCTCAATAGCTTCTCTTTCTTTAAAAAAAGATTCTTAACTTCTAAAGTATATGTATGAAGCAGTTTTCTAAATTATGGGTGGCTCTTCCGAAGGATTGATTCTGCCTTGTTGATTTACCTTGTCTATCTACCTGACATATCCACTCCATTCAGAGTTCATCAATGCAAACATTCTTCTGATTAATGGCTAACTTATTATTTGCCTTGCAAATGTTTATCTGCTGGGACCTGGGATAAATACTTCAATTCTGACAAGTAGGAGGGTCACTCTTCTAGGCCTGATGGAATGGTCAGTTGATGGCATCCCAGAGGACCTGGGCCTGCCTTGGTTTTCTGAAACAATCTTCTGAAAAGCTAAGTATCTATTTTTAATGAGTGCAATGGAAAATCAATTAGTCCGTGGTTTATGGTAGGAAATTAATGATAACGTTTGTATGGCATCTTACAAACCCTATCAGAAATAACCTCCATAATATGATCACTTGGCAGTAATAATAATCTATCTATTTAAAATTTAAAAAAACACTACCAAACTCATAGCCTTGCCCATATATTTACCAAACTTGAAAACAGCCTCATTGAAAACACTTAAAAGAACACAAAGACTTAAAGTCTTAAGACAATGAGGGTAAGACAAAAAGGGTGGGGTGGGAGAGAAAGGGGTAGGAAATGGAGACAGCTGCACTTGAATAACAATAAAAATCAAAGCCCAGTTCCTAAAATAATAAATAAATAAATAAAATCTTAAGTCAAAAAGCTTAAACAGACAGATACAAAAATGGTAAAAGCTTTCCTCTATTTAGTATTTCTATTATTTAGTAGGTGATTTTTATTCCATTGTTTGCCACATTCTGTAATAAATATATGCCCTTAAAAATAATAGAAACGATATTTAAGTAAATATTTCTCACAAGCAAAAAGTGTATCTGACGTAAACCCTGAATGGCACACACATAGTAGAAAACCAGACATCACACACCCAGTTATTTTCATTTCTAGAGTGGACAATTCTGTGGAAAGCAACCATTATGAGGTGACGGAGGACAGGTCTAGAATGTAGTCCCAGCCTATTCTTCCTGTTGATAATCAGACAAAATCTGTTTATCTACACATGCACAGATATATTTCACTTACCTGTTAAGAAAATCTGGAGGGGAAGATACCTAATTTCTTGTAGATATACATGTTAACACATATTACATTAACAGAACTTAACAAATACATGTTAAGTTTGACTATGTAAAATTACACTCACTGTGGATTTTTCCAATAAAATCCCAACATAATGTTGTATAGTGAATCTATGAAATGATTAAGCTCGATGTAATTAACTTTAAATGACATTTATGAATTAACACAAAGAAAAGTTTCTTGCTGAGAAAGCATTATAGCTACCTGACAATTCTGATGCTCCAGGTGGTCTAATTTAGGCATTAGTTTCTTTGTAACTAAAAGCTGGCCCTGAAAATTCTCTTTGTCTTTCAATTCATTTGAAATTATAAAACAATAGAATAGAAAGAAATAGAAAACATAAGTTGGGAAGATAAACCTTTATAGAAAAGCTGGTAGATAAGTACAAATATCACACACCTTACCCAGAACATATATCACAGTTTAAATGATGCATTTCGGTCAAAATGATGGAATTTAATGTCTGACATTCTGATACCTATTCAATGAAGTTTATTAGTTGTGCACTGGGATTTTAGCCTTAACATAAGCCCAAGAGAAAAAGTCACAAGTTATCTTAACTCATGAGGAAACATTCTACTGTGGGCGGGGAAAATGTCACCGGAATTTTACCATGATTGGACCTTGGTTCAACAACCTCGGTACTTAAGTTCTGGTGAAGTACTAGCCATCAGAGAGATGCAAACTAAAACCACAGTGAGATTCCACCTCACACCAGTCAGAATGGCCATCATTAACAAATCAATATACAAGTGCTGGTGAGTTTGTAGAGAAAAGGGAACCCTAGTGCACTATTGGTAGGAATGCAGACTGGTGCAGCTGCTATGGAAAACAGTATGGAATTTCCTCAGAAAACTGAAAATGGAACTGCCTTTTGACCTAGTGATTCCACTGCTGGGATTATACCCTAAGAATCTTGGAACACCAATTCAAAAGAACCTATGTACCCCAGTGATCATAGCAGCACTATTTAAAATAGCCAAGTGCTGAAAACAGCCTAAGTGCCTACCAGTAGAGTGGATCAAAAAACTATGGTACATTTACACAATGGAATACTACGCAGCAGAAAGAAGGAACTCCTACCCTTGGCAACAGCATGGATGGAACTGGAGAATATTATGCTAAGTGAATTAGGCCAGGTGGTAAAAGGCAAATACCACATGATCTCACCTATAACAGGAACTTAATGAACAAAACAAACAAGCAAAATAGAACCAGAGGCCTGGAAACAAGGAACAGACTGACAGGGACCAGAGGGGAGGCAGGAGGAGGAGAGAGGAAAGAAAGGGAAGGGGCTAAAGAACAAGTATAAATGACCCATAGACATGGACAACAGAGTGGGAATTGACTGTGGGAACCAGGGGTGGGGGGAGCTGGGTAGGGGAGAGCAACAGGGGAAAGCTTGGACAACTGTAATAGAACAGCAACTAAAACATGAAAAAAAAATAAGGTAAAAAAAAAAAAAGAATTGAGAGCCAAGACTCAAACTATAAGAGAAAGTTTATTTAGAAAGTCACAGAGGTAGAAGAGAGCCAGCCATAGAAAAAAGAAGAGCTCAGGAAACAAGTTACAGAGGAAAAAAAAAAGTGGGGGCTTGGAGCTTCAAAGAAAAAGAGAGACAAGGAAAACTCACCTGTGGGAAAAGCATAGGAAAAGGCACAAATGTGTTCCCTAGAGAGAGCTGCACTGGGATCTCTGTTCTAAGGGCTTTTAAGGGTGGGGATTTTAGGGGCGGTCCAGGGGGAGGATCTCAATAGAACAGGCATCACCTTTCCAGGTGTGTCCTTTTAGGATCCTAGTCTCCACTGATTGGTCGGCACCAGGGCAGGAAGTCATTAAGTAATCCCAGCTGGACCTGAAGTCAGCCAGGGCATCCTTCTCTGGTTTTGCTGCTTCTCTGGGCCTGGAGCTGAAAAGTAACTGTGGCCTAGATATTCACTGTAGGGAGGAAAGGTCAGGGGAGGGTCCAAATCCCATGACCAGCAGGATGAAAGGTCGGGACTTTAAACCACAAGACCAGCAGTGATATGCTAGAAAAGAAAAGGTCACCGGGCGTCAGGTCCTTCTTCTCCCAGTTTTGCCCACAGCCTGGCACCCAGGACTTTGTGCTCTGGTAACCTTTGCTCTGCTTATGCCTGTCTAACTACTTGCCACACTACAAATGTAATTATTGCTATTTAAAAAAAAAAAAAAAAACTACTTTCAAGCCCATTTAAATTCTCCAAAGCCTATTTTAATTAGAAATAAATAAGATAAATTTTTTTGTTTTGATATTAAATCTCCCATTAGAAAAGATGCCAACAACTAAGGCTCCCCACTAAGAATATCCCAAGGTGAGTCTTCCAAGCGTGATGAAGCAGGCTCCACATTACATCAGCAGTTCAGGCAATGCAGTGTGGCCCTGTTATTCAGACATCATATATGTAACCAGTCCTGACAACTGCTGATTATATCTTTTTTACAGGACTGCTTTCCTAGTTTTTTTGTTTGCCAGTTATATCCTCTAGTGTATATGCCAATGCAGGCAATGTGCCATCACTGCTAATTGTCACTGGGCTGTCTGTCAGTGACGAGGAGGAGGAAAGGGTGACAGCCCTGACATCCCACCAATCAGCCCTCTGGAAAATTGATATTGTCCTTCCCAGTAAACAACAGCTCAAGAATCGACCAGTCCCTCTGGCACATCCCTGAACAATCAGCTTCCATTAAGGGCAGAAGCCACACATTTATCCCACCACAGTCCAATCAATAGGAAAGTGACTTTTCCTGTCCCTTTTAAGGACCCTCTACTTGTAGTTTGCACTTAATACCCCCAATTACAAACACCTTGTGGTCCTTATTTGCTTCGCTAGAATTTAAAATAAGATTTAACACATTCATTTGGGAGGGTGTAGAAAAAGCCCCATTGTGTATTGGATATTTGACTTTTAATGTCATCAATACACAAACATGAAAGAGACATAAACTTATGCTCATGTAGATTTGTGGCTTGCCAAATTTTTAAATTTTTTTTTATGAGTTTATTTGAGCCAAACTAAAGACAACTGCTGGGAAGCAAAATCTCAGTGGATTGAGAAAATGCTCCAGAGAATGGCAGTTTTGCACCTTATTTTACACATTACAGTCAAAGGAGGAGGAGTAAGGAGGGCTGCACGAAATCCATCAGTAATAGATTAGGAAGGTGGGAGAAAGCAAAGTGGGGAAATCTCTGGGATTGGATAAAAAGTAAAACTGACACATACATCTTTTATATTGGTGGGCATAGGGTAGTTAACAACTAACATGATAACAATAACAATGATAGAAATTTGGTGGTCTCTGCTCTGGTGGGAGATTATGCCCTGGGGGATTTGGAAAAAGGAAATTACCCTGATATTCCAAAGGCTTGTTATCATAGAGGCAAAAACACAATAGACAGGCTCAATTAAGGTAAGAATTGATCCTTACACCAGCCTAGGACATGACTACTTATCATGACTTGCTTTTAGTTAGAAAGTTTAATTTCAGACCACTCTATGTGGTTACTTTGGGTCTCTGAGTTTGTAAGATCCACCATACAGGCCTCCCCTGAGCTTGTCAAGCTCAGTACATGGCCCCTTTTTCATCCATATGTCCCCATTTTGGTCATAAATCAATCCAAAGGATACACTGATGCCCAAACTTTTGGTTGGATAATTTTTACAAATATTTTGCATAAGCCCTATCTAAAAGCTAAGGGATTACACAGTGTTATTTACATGTAAACCATATTATGACAAAATAACAACAGGTAATATACAATTGATTCAGGTTAGGCTTTCTACTAAAGTGCTATGTATATCACGGAGAAGATACACATTTTTAAATAAAAACAAATAACTAATGGCCACTTAATTAATGGCCATGATCATTCCCTAACTCACAGAAGCTTAAGGATTCTTTTCACTTAAAATGTTCTAAAGTAGTAGCTGTAAGACCATTATGTGCAATATTTTATCAGCAATTACAAATACATGTAATCAGGTCTGTGTTCATACATATACATGCTTATTTTCTTTAAAAAAACACATTTTGGATTGCTTTTTGTTATATACCCAATGACTACATGAAAATTCCAAGTTTTTAGGCATAAACAAAAATGATCTAGTTCATAAGGACAGTGATTTAATAATATGTGGGAAAGTCACCCTGATGATGCCACCTAGGCAGAATAGGAGAGGGGACAGAGAAAAGGTAGGATTCAGATACAGTGACAGAGAACATACCCTTTAAAAGTGACAGGTGTCAGCTCTGGAGAGAATGCAGTGGCTAAAGGATCATTCTGGAACACTGACTTGATGAGTTATGAAGCTTCCCTGGTGTCAGTCTGGGAGCAGGATGAGTGGCTCTATTTCTGGACCGGATTTAGGTACAAAGGAAGAAGCCAGTCAAGGGCAGCTCATCACTGTCAGATCCTATCCCACCTCCTGGAGCCTGTAGAGGACTCCTGTAGGAAGGCTCCTGACCAACTCCCCTCCCTTGGAGGACTGTTTCTGTTTCCATTGTACTCTCCAGCCTTTGGGAACACTTTTAACTCATGAACCACCTTCTTAGAATGACCTTTATCTTTAAAATTAAAAAAAGAGAGAGAGAAAGACAGAGAGAGAAGGGCGAACATCAAGGCAGTCATTACCAAAGCAGGTTTCTAGTTTGAGCAGTCAGTCATAGACACACAAAAAGTTATACCACCGAAATAATAAGTAGGACTGACTTAGAGGTAGCAAAGTAATTTTCAGACAAAATGCTGACAAAATTTCAACTACATGCACTTGAATTCTATTTATTATATAAAAATATTATTAATATTAATGGTAACATTCTTTCTGGGAGTCTAAAGCCTGTTCTGTTAGGAAAGTTAATTTACAAAGACGTTGGAAAGTCAAGAGTCTTATTATCTCTTTTTAATTTGTTTTAATTTAGAACTTCTGTATGGTGAGTAATGATAAAGGTTTATTAAAGCCTGATAAATTTGAAGGCAAAAATGAAACAGAGGACTATTTCAGTCATACGTATTTAAAACATCACATTAAGAACATGAAAACATTTTTTAAAAATCCAAGTGAAGTTTTTAAACTAACAAAAAATTAAATAAACTTTTTCTGTACCATAGGCTAATGACTCATTCATAAACTCAACAAACATATATTTTAGCATTTCACATTTTTAGAAGATGAAATCTGAATGTTTTCCATTTAAATATGCATAGATAAAACCAAACTATTATACAAACGGAGGAATAAAATCCTTTTTCTGTGCTCAGCTTTCTCCTCTGAACGCTGGAAATGGAAGCACTTTTGTTCCCCCTTTTCCTGTTGGCACTTAAAGACAAAAAAAAACCCGGCACAAAAAGGCAGTTACCTAAACCTAGGAGAAAACATTCCCATAGAGGAGAGAAGGTGAAGACCAGCAAGTTCGTCCGCGCCAGCACCAGTTCGGTCCTTTCCTGAGGGGTCAAAATGTATTCCATGTGGCAGGAAGCAAAGGGAACCCTCCGTGAGGCTGAAACTGCACTATTTTTTTCATTTAAACATCAGATCATTCCCTGATTGAGCTGACATTTTGTCCCTTTTATATTCCCTACTATGCATTGCACACTTACTAGGTGCTCAGACAAAAAATGAAATTCATGGGATCGGCTATAAAGATGTAACATTTTAATGAGAAGACAAGGAAGTACAATTAAAGAGTGTGACATGAAATATTAAAGATATTGCTAGGAGAGTAGGTGGAAGGAATGGAGCCTGGTCCAGCAGCTCCACTGTCTGGGTCTCCAGGGTGAAAGAAATGCGAAAACGGGGGAAAATTTCAAACACACAATTTTTTACTCTTCCTGCTAGTTTTTCAGGCTGTAACTTTACAAATGTAATGAAGTGGACAAATACTCCCCCTGGAAGCCATATGACGCCATTAAAAACAAGAAGATGACATATTGATATTCTTTTTGATTATACAAAACCATGATGTTTTCCTTTATAATATGATTTCTTAAGACCAAGACTAACAAGACTAACTAAAACCAGTACTGTTTAAAGAGCCATTCTGCCATTAAATTTATTGTATATTTGGGGCAGGAGGCAAGAAAAAATGCTTGGAAGTTTGCTTATTGTTGAACCCCTGGCACAATGATGGGATAAGAGTCACTGAGGGCTTACCGCACCCTCAGCCTTACCACACAGACACAACCGATATTTTCCTGGAGGCTTTTGCAATCAACCCTCTGAGTACCAAGTGGGCACAACACAACACGTTTTCAGGCTCTGAATTGAGACCATTACCTTTTCTCACTTGAATTATGGATTTCATTTTTTCTGATCAAAAGGAAGACAAGTCCCACATTTACAAGCTCAGAATTTTGCTATGTTAATGTTTTACAGGGAACAATAAAGTTAATGCAGCAGAGAAACATCATGGCAACCCTAACTGGCAGAAAATTAGAGAAAAGGCTCTACATTCCAATAATTCTGATGTAAGGTACACAGGACCTTCCATAAAAATAAAGCAAAATTTTGAAGTATGGAGATCTAAGGGCTAACATGTCACATGTTTTTAGAAAGTATCCACTATTGCAACAATGCTAATGTACTCCCCAGAGAAAATACGTTTTGTTTTGTTTTTTTTAAATTTTACCTACTCTACTATACTTTCCCTACGGCCTAATATTACAAAAAAAGTTGAGTGATTTTTGAAGAGTACAAAAAGTAATTTATATATTTATGAAACTAAATACATAGCAAAATAATACATATATAAATTTAACTGCCACTCCACTAGCCCTTCTTCTGCTTGGACTTCAAGGCAAAAAGGAAAGTTCCCAGGTAGGCTGTGAGGGATATGGCAAAGAGAGTATACTTGGCAGTGAGGCCAGCCAGCTCTTCAAAAAGTATTTTAACAGCTTAGAAGTTTAAATCAGACCAGTTGTATAGAATTTTTATAGTATAAATTTAATCCATAACATTCTGAAATTCTTTGGTAACCCTGCATAACATTCACAAGTTTGTAGAGCTAACGGCTACTCTACCCAAAGCAGCAGGTGAGGAAGCACTAATTTTTTATTTCATGGTAATAACACTAATTTCAAATATATTATCATTCAAACATAAACTTAACACAATTTCAACAACAGAAGGGAATCCAATGAATCCCAAAACTGATAAATTTAAAATCTAAAGTTGCCATCAGACTTGTCAAAGTTCATGCAGTTGGTGACAGAGCTGGAACATGGATTTTCTACCTGAAGGAGTGAATCTTAAAAGTGGTGAGAGAGAAGCAGTTAGTTACCTACCAGGGAGGTAACAAAAGACTGTCAGCTGATTACTCCACAGAAACTCTGCAGGCCAGAAGGGGCTGGCAAGAAAAATTCAAAGCGATGGAATGCAAGGACCTGCAGCCAAAATTACTCTACTCAGCAAAACTATCATTTAGAATTAAAAAAAATAAAACACATATAAAGAGCTTCCCAGACAAGAAAATGCTAATGAAGTTCATTGCCACCAAACCAGTATATTGCATAAAATGTTAAAGGATCATCTTTAAAAAGAAAGTAAAAATGAAATAAAAAAATGAAAATATGAATAATAAAATGGCAATAAGTACATATCTATCAACAACTGACTTGAAAAAGAAAAGCATAACATAACCAAACAGGTAGAACAGACACAATTTCATCGATAGAGAAAACTTTGACAGTTGCCAGATGGGAGGGGGTATGAGGAGATAGGTAAAAAAGGTGAACTGTATAAGAAGTACAGATTGGCAGTTACAGAATAGTCATGAGGGTGTAATTACAGCATAGAGAATATAGTCAGTAATATTCTAATGACTATATTTGGTGTTATTTGGGTACTGGATTGATTGGGATAATCAGTAAGTTATATGATGTCTAATCACTAGGTTGTACACTTAAACTAATATAATATTGCACATCAACTGTCATTGGAAAATGAAAAAATTATTTTACAATGTTAATACAGTATAAAAAGGTAAAGTGTCACCTGCTGCGAGTAGCTTTTAAATGGTATGTATGAATAAAGATGTTGACAAAATACCACAAATACTGCATTTAGATGAAGGGCAATGGTTACTTATACACTACTCTCTGAAATCTTCTGCACATTGAGAAGTGAGGATAAAAGTGGGCATGCTCAATATGTGGAGTGAGAAGTCAGGACAGACATTCCCTGGTCTATTCTTGGTGTTGGTGCTGAGTGCACAGATGTATTCTGTTTGTAAAAACATTTCAGGGTGAATATTTATTATTTCTTTTAACCTTTCTGCTTGGAAATTATATCTCAATTAAAATGAACCCATATTTAGGAATCAGGCAATGTAGAAAATGCATGTATTAACAGACATCATTGATTTTTAAAATTTCTCCCAACTCAGCCCAATTCTTCACATGTGCAATTTATGGACATGGCATGGCACCAATTGCCAAAGTAATACAATCAAAGAACACAGAAAGAACAGATTGCCAAAGTAGTAGCGAAAACAGTTGTTGTATTTTTCATTAATAAAATAAGAAAACGAGTTGTCTTATTATTAATTTTCTACAGTAGGTAAAATTATTTCATAAATGCAACATACCTTTTTTATTAGACTTTTTAAGCTTACTTGTGTATTCACATGTGGTTATAAGAAATAATACAGAGAAATGCCATGTACCCTTTACCTGGTTTCTACCAATGGCCACTTCTTGCTGACATACAGTACAAAATTGCAACCAGGATATTAACATCCATGTACCATTTTATCTATATGTGTTTCTGCATTACAGTGGGCTGTTTTTGTCAGCCTTTTTCTGGGCAGCATGGAATGGAGGAAGTATCTGGCTGATTAAAATATGTTGCATCATAAGAAGAGAACTCTGTATGCACATGAATATATCTACATTTCTCTGTGTATAGGTCTGTCTAGCTATCTGTCCATCCTTCAAATGAAACCAGTTGGGCTATGCCAGAAAAGAGTTGAAAATGCAGATTATTTTTTTAGCTAATGGTAAATTACTTAGTTAAACTACTATAAACCATGCAAATCCAACACAAATTCCATTGAGCACTTATCACGTGCCCTGACCATGTCTAAGCATTCGATGTAAGTTGGTGAAAAGAACAGAACTATCGGTCAAGTTGGGAAAACAAACATTAAACAAATGAACACGCAGTTATGATTTCAGATTATAATTAAGTGCTAGAACCTGAAATGACAGGGTGCTGTAAAACATAATAGCAGGAGGACCCTGAAAAGATGCCAGCAAGTATAGCTGACCTCTGTGATTAAAGAGTTTCAAAACACACAGCATTGTGAAATGGGTGGCCTAGAACACCAACGCATGCCGCAGGACTCCTGACATCTCCAAGTTCAGTTTAATAATCAGCGGGACCATTGGCCGGATCAGCCAAGCCTTTACCTTACAGCAGAAATGAACTCTCATTCACAGAAATACGTGAAGATTCATATGATGTAAAATAACGTTTGTGAAACATACCTACGGGGTCTCTATTCCTATATCATGTTTAGATGGCAAGAAGAAGGGCTTAATTATACACATTTTCAAAGCTAGTGATCGTTGACATTGGGAAATGAAAAAGTGTTGTATAGATTCAGAAGAAACACAATTTGTAATGACTTTACTGAAATCTCCAAACCCTGACCTGGAGGATTTTGAGTCTCTCCCACCTCTAGTACCCCACCCACCACACACATCTTTGGACTAATGTTTTAAATTATTTGTAGGTTTAATAGAGGAGAAGGAAAATGCATATTGTTTATAATGTACGCTATTTAATTCACACAGGAAGGGAATTGTTTTTAATGTTTTATGTCATATGGCTTTTAATCAGGGAGAAAGTGACACACAGCTGTATACTGTGTCCATTAGCAATGTTTCAAGAACACATTACGACACTGAACTCGGCAGCTGTAAAGGTGGAAGCTCTTGGATGCTGCCACGGAAACACTGTTGTCTTATCTGTTTGAAAGTTGTCTTAATTAGGTGCCGAAGACAATGGTAGTTTTTTCCCTAACACAAT
>VMDR010027893.1:0-13381 GCA_007922815.1 Macrotus californicus | reverse complement strand
CAGATCAAATGATAAATATTTTAGAATATTGATGGGAGGATATTTGCAACCATTACATTTATATATTTTAAAGAAATCATCTTCAACTTCATAGCAGAAAAAATTCTCATATTTTATTTACATTAATGTACCAAATCAGAATGTTCAGAGTTAAATTTCTATGAAAACTTATTATGGGGCTGCTTTTTACTGGATGACTTCCTTTTGCAATAGCACATTCCTTCAGTGAATTCAGAATTACTCCACTGCTTGCTGTAACTAAATATGGTTGCACGTTCTAGCGTTCAGCAGCCCGACTCTACCTTCCATCGGCTTCCCCAGTGGGAGGAGGACACAGGGAAGCTGGTGACATCTTTCCCCTCTTAGCAAAGAGCCTACAGTGCTAATTCTCCTGTTTCTCTCCTGTCCAAATGGATTTCCCCTTTTTCCCCCCTTTGCAGTCTGCCAACCACAGTGTGGGGGGAAAGAGCTCAGCCAGGTGAAAGATGGGACTTATTGGCTGGGTACTGGGTATATTAAGTGTGTTACATGTATGTCATGTGAATGGTCTCCATACAGGTATGATTACTCCCATTTTACAAATAAGGTCACTGAAACTCTAGGAAGTTTAATGACTCCCCTCAAGTCACACATTATCAAGTGACAGAGCCAAGGTTTGAGTCCTTGTGTGTTTGGCTCTACAATCAATTTGCCAGGATGTCGCTCTTGTGGCTGATCCCAGACAAAGCTGTGACATAGCTAAGGGTTGGCATTGACAGCCCTGCCCTCACTTTCTCGTTTAATTCCCTAGACTCTTATTTATTTCTGTATCAGCTCCACTTAACCCAGCCCTTTCCACGGCACAGCGTACCACCCCTACCAAGGCCACTGCTATTCCTGCCTCTGTTACTACTGCTGTCGCTGATACCAATAACGGTTATCGTTATTGTCAACATAACCTCAACAATGTCTCTGCTAACACTTGTTCAGCTCTTATGAGTCAGGCATAACGCCAAATACATTACACAGATTACCTTCTGTAACGGTGCTATTAATATCTTCATATGAGGAAAACTGAAGCGTGGAGAGGTTAAGTAATTTGCCCTTCTGGTGTTCCTGGCTGCCTATTGCCCCTAAACAGTGAGCCCCCTGTTCAGAAACCGAGGGTTTTTCCAGTTAATCCCCTCTCTTTCTACCCTCCCATCTACCTTGTCAAAGTTTAACAAGTTAGGTCCTTTTCCTCTACTAAAAAGGAGCTACCTGGGCCCATAATAATTAGAGAGTATTTTTACATTTGCACTTTACATAATGTCTTTCAGAGGCATTACTTTAAACAGAGAGTAATGGTGATTTTTAGTGACTGGGCCAGCTAATGGCCCTTAAATTGACTTTAGTCTGGGCCTACTGTGACCCTGAGCTTGAAGCCACTGTTGGAGGGTGAAGGAGGGGTGGCAGCAGGAGAAGCAAAGTCAGTTATGAAGCTGAGGTGAAGATTACCTGCAGGAAGGAAAAAGCTGCAAAGGTCACTGGAGGCTGCCCTCTGGCCATCGGGCTCCCGGGGTCATGTGGCTTTGTCCTGCTTCACACATTCCTACCACCAATGGGACATATACCCATATTATATTTTGCAGTTCTTTCCCGTAAGGAACTAGAGGAACTTTATTAACTTAAAATGACACAGAGGTGCTTATCTAGTTAATGAAGGTGGCCATCTTTGCTAGCAACATTGGAAGTACAATTAGGACGGATTAACAACCAAGTGAGGACCCCATGGCTGTGCTAGGTAATGTTTATTCAGAGTTTCTGAGAAGTCCCATCGGGTCTGGAAGTCACCTCATATCCTTTTGGAATATAGGCAGGGTATGACTGGTTAATCAACATGCAAACAAGTAAGTAAATAGGCATTTTGGAAGAAAGTCAGCATTTTACATCACAACTGCACCGAAATGTTTGGATGGTATCTGAGCATGTGTGAGGACATGGGCCATGTGTCTACATCTACAAATGTGTTTTTCTTGCCCTATTAACTTCAGGCTGAAAGCCAGTGGGAGACAGCTGACCTCCAGCCTGATCTGTCACAACCTGTTCCTGGCCCAGACCATCTTGATCAGCCCATGGAATATATGGCTAAAAATAGCTTACTAGGCATGACTAACTAGCGGGGGAGCTAGATATGAGGGCCTGGGCAGGACCTCCAGGTAATTGAGCAAAATAAAAGGGTATTATTTATTGTGTCTGGAGCTGTCAAGCACCTGGTTGTCTTGTAACAGCTGGTCAAGAGCAGATCTGCAGGAAGTGACAATAAAAGAAAACTCCCCAAACCCTGGGAGTACGTGGGGTACAGAACATGTGTGGGTGGGGCAAGGGATGCCTGCCCCTTTGTCTCTTACTTAGCAGAGCCAATCTGACCCTGTGCATGGGCCACTGCCCCAAATACTGAGGCTCCCCCCTTCCTGCCAGGGTGACTTCCATCCAGATGGATCCAGAGCAAAGCCCCAGGGCTCGGTCAGTCCAATGTCTGTCAGTCAGGGTCACCTATCACCACTTCTCTGGTTTTGTTTGAGAACAGGACTACTTATGTCTCTTCAACAGGCCCTCTCAAACTCTGATTCCTGTCTGTCTTGACTGAGGCAGGAAGTCCTTACCCTCAGCTCAGCATCCAGTGGAGCTTAGTAGTGATCTCTCCCAGTTCCAGGATGCAGATGCCCTAGTGTTGACTTCTGTGCTCCTGAGGGGCCACAGAGTCCTCTTTTGCTCCTTTTGGTGTGGTCCTTCACTGCATCCGGCTTCACTTTGCTCTCTTCTCCTTGCTTTCTGACACTCCGTGACTTCCCACACAGGGTTCCTCGCCTCCCAGCTCTGCTATACTGCTGGGGACTGTTGTGGGTTGAATGGTGACCCCCAAAAAGATACATCCAAATCCTGACCCCTGGAACCTTTGAATGTGGACCTTATTTAGAAAAAGAAGGAGATATTTGCAAATATAAATAAGTTAAAGATCTCAAGATAAGATCATCCTGGATTATTCAGATTGAGAAGGTTTAGGGCTACAAGGAGTAGCGTCACCAGAAGCCAGAAGGGTCAAGTAATGGGTTCTGCCCTTCAGCCTCTGGAGGGAGCCTAGCCCTGCCAACACCTTGATTTTGGACTCCTGGCCTCCAGAACTCAGTGAGAATCAATTTGTATTGTTTTAAGCCACTTTGTCTATGCTGATTTGTTACAGCAGCCACAGGAAACTAGCCACACTGATATTGACTCCTTTTGCAACCTATACTCCGAGCTCTGTGCACCCTTCAGACTTTGGTGCTTCTCCTACTCCCGTCAGTCTCCTTCACCAGCCAACCAGCCCATCCTTCCAAAGTGGGTGTTTCTTACAGCAGGGTCCGGTTCAGTTCCTCTTCTCAGTGATCTTCTTTGCTTGGAAGAACTTATCTATACATCACACTGAGGATTTGCAGAGATATGTTTTACATACAGAGTCTTCTCCATGCTGGTTAATTTTAGGGAGATCATAAAAAGCGAAATGTTATTGTGTGTTCCCTTTTGCTCTGTCCTTGAGCTTGATTAGTGATAGTTTCTCACAGTATGTAGCATGTTATTCGTGTGCACACTTCCCACACTGCCGTCTTCTAGACCTCTTAGTAGTGCTGTCACTGACAAAGGGGATTGAGGACATGTTTTTATGTGACGAATTTTTTCACAACTCTTTCCTGGGGAAAATATTATTTATGCATCCCTCTCATATTCTGGATTGTGCTGTGTTGTTCAAGTCACAGGACTGGAAGGGACTTTATCTGATTACCAGGCAGAAGTGACACTTTTTATCATCAAAGGCAACCAGGTGACCTCTTCATGTAGATGAACATGTTACACAGGAATGCACAGGCAATATGTGTGTGCATGTGTGTCTGTCCTCCAAAACTACACAAAGATAACAAGATAACTGGGTAATTAAGAACTTGGTACTTACAAAGCTGCATAAGGAACGCTGCTTTCCCATGTGCAATGAACATACGTTTTACAAAGTGGACCTCAGGAAAGTTGTCCGCCTTACCTGGAAAAAGAAGAAAGATTTGGCTTATTTTGCTGACATTAGTGGAACCATCTTTGTGAAATGAAACAAAGTGAAAAGGGAAGAAGGGAGGAAGAAAAGCATCAAAATTCAATCTTGGGATTAATCTGCTTTGTATGACTCTTTTTGGAAAGGTGTTATTATGCAAGACATTAAAGGCATGGAAGCCTTCCTGGAGCCATAAAATATTTTTAAATGTTAGTGTACAAACTAGCGTGAGTATGAATTCACAGTTTCCCTACCTGCATTGAATTGAACCGGGCCCCAAATGAAAGACAGCAATAGGCAACATTTTTAGTTAATAAAAATCAAAACATAGCACAGCATGTGCATTTGAGCTTCAGGTTCTCTGATAGTAGGAGAAGCAAGGGAGAATTTCTTTAAACTAGCTAGTTCATTGGACTTTTCTGTGTGGCTTCCTTGTGGGGGCCTCTCCCCATCGGGCTATCTCTCCCAGGTTGGGAAGAGCAACTGGCCCTGGGGACTGCCACAGAAGTTCAAATCTACTTACAGCCAAGTCTCTGCTTTTAAGAGAAGAGAGCTATTCCATTTAGCTGACTGTCAAAGGCAGTCTCTTCATTCTGAAGTTTATTTACATAAAAGAAAAAGAGTTCTTCAACATCCTTTTCTCTCTCGTGAAAGCAAGAATTAGAAATAAGTGGTTTAGTCCAAGGGGGCTAAGTTTTTATATGTTCACTAAATCTTGGCTTGCGGGTTAAGGATTTTTTTTAAACAATTAGTGTTTTACTTCTGGACAACTAAGTTCAAGTCCTTTGAGACAAATTAGTGCATCTGTGAAAATTTATATGTGGCCAAAGCCATCAGGCCTAAAATGAATCAGATTCTGGAGAGGTCAGAATTGTATTCATAGTGGAAATTGTGGCCCAGCCTGGCTTTGTGCCTTTGGGGATGTTTTGGCCTTTTGGCCCTTCCAGTGCCCCCTTGCAGTAATGATGGCAAGAGTGGACAAGAGTCTCAATGGACTGTGTGTGCAGCTTGTTATATATTTGGAACTTGCCTGCATAGCTTGGCCTGTGCAAGGGCCAGTGGGGGTCTGAGTGCCTAAGGCCTAGGGAAACTCAATCATTGACCTTGCATATCTTTGATATCAAGTTTTCCCTTCCAGCATCGGTCACCAAGAGCCACTCACACCATATAAACACTGTTGTCAGACATTTCCTCTGGTGTTTTATTCCAGTTCTATTCAGGGGCTTTGGGTTGGAATGTCAAGGGCGTGAGCTTCAGGCTGACATGAAACAGAGCTGCCCTAGTAGAGAGAAGAAAAAAGCAGGCAAGCAAGCTCCTTCAGGTGCAGGCAGCTTAGACTTTCAGGAAGAAGAGTCAGGAGGAGGAAGATCCGGGTTTTAGGTCCTCACTTTAAAAATTATAGGGTTAGTCGGTATAAGTAGTTCTTGTTTTCTGGTGATGCAAGAAGGAGTGGCTGCCTAGGAAGGGGAGGGGTAGAGCGGAGTGTTGATATCAAAGTCACTTGGGGGACCGTTTCAAATTAAATAGGCCTTTGTCCACCTGTCTGGAAATAAAAGTATAGGTGGGAAAGTGCCCATTCAGAGCTGGGTCTGCCAGGAGGCAGCCATAAAAGGATTTTGAGAACTCTTAGTACTTCGGGGGAAAGAAGTTATAGGAGGGATGTGACATCCCCCCTTTCTCCCACTGCCCTAAAACCTACTGAAGGGGCTTTGAGGGGACCACTTGGAGAGCTTGGTATTCACCTCCTGCAGCTGAACTGGAGAAGGGGTTGGCATTTGATCCATGCGTGGGAAGACCAAGGCTGACAGGTCTTAGCTACAGCAGATTACCCAATAGGTGGGCCAGCCTCCAGCCAGTGGTGGGAAAGGTCTGTGTTTTTTGAGACCAGATTAGGCCACATAGGAAAGAGGGAGTCAGTGTGAGCCTGGAGTGGAGGGAGGTATTTTTAAAGGTACGCCCCTCAAAGGACTTCCTGCCCAGGATGAGGCAACTGAAACCAATTTTTCTGGAGGAGTATCACTCAGTGGAGAAGCTGAAGGGACTGATAGAAGCAACCAGCTGCACTGAGGGTGTAGACCAAGGTTCTCACTGAGAGACTATCTGGGGAACCCATAGACTTGCCTGACAAGGAGAAGAATCTGCTTTAAAAACCCACCATGCCTAGAGAGCATCGGTGCCTCATTACTACAGTGTCACCTCTTATGGCTCCTCCTTGTCCTGCCCCCACTGCTTTTCACCCCACCCCAGAGAATGGGAGGAGAGCAGCTAGAATACAGGATCTGTAAGAGCTGGCTTTACTTCGGTTTTTGTTTCTTGGCCAGCTGATTGCCACTGGGACTCCTGGGGCCATATCTTCCTGGTTCTCTCTTCCCTTATAATTGAACATTTATTTAACTATTTAATGAATGTATACTATGTGCCAGGCCTATTGTTAGGCTCTTCATATCTGTTGCTACTTTTAATCTTCATGGCTACCTTTGGTTGAATATTATTAACCTCATTTTACAGATGAGGTGATACATGTAAATGTTAAACAAATTTACCAAAGTCACACAACTAGGAAGTAAGGGTGTCGAATTTGATCCAGGGAGAGCTGACTCCACGGCTCACGGCTCTACCATTATACTTCACTGCTATAGCCATGTGTTTTATGTGAACGCAGGAAGGAGGTATATGGCTTCAGAGATGTTGGCCTGACACAGCAGAATCTAGTCAAGCCCCTTATCATGGGGGCCCCCTCTGCCCTGGCTTCTTGGATTCTCAAGGGGATGCTTACGAGCCCCCGATAGCTTATAGACCACTCTCTACCCAGCTGTGAGTGCATGAGAACCTAGAAGAGACTTTTGTTCACTGGAATCTAGGAGTAGCTTAAACATGGGCTCTATTGTCTTCATTTCTGCAGTCACAGCCTATTCCACATTTAAGAGCTACTAATTTATTGATCCAAGAGACATGGCATGTTGTCAGGTGCCATGTTCTCTCTTCTAGGAAGTAACCAATAGACTTACTTAATCCAGCTAGAAAGAAAAAGATCCCACTCTCAGGAACCTTCCCTTTAGGGAAAAAGAAAGGAAGACAGGAAAGAATTGGAGAGGAGGGAAATGCACTCTGCTCTACCTCTCCATCTTTATCTTAGGAGGAAAATGCAGCAAGAACAGTATTGTTTCTCAAGTACATCTGGTAAGGAGACTGTGAGTCGCTTAAGTCAACAAACCACCTTGATGTTAAATTTGCTAAATGCTTAATTCCTTTAAACTTCCTCATGCATCTCTCAGTTTATCACTAGCACCACATTCTGAGTACATTCTGAGTTAAGTGTAAGCTGGTTCGTTCCTTCCAAGAACTGATTGCCGATAGACCCTGAGATGACTAGGACTCAGCCTTTTTTGGACTGAGTCCAAAAGAGATACTGAGCTGGGTGTCATCCTGGTACTGAAGAAAGAATGCTGTGGTGTCCAACGATGTTTCCCAGTGGCCTCAAATACAAGTTGAACAAGCTGGCTAACAGCATTTCGATATGAAGGACACTGCAGCCAAGGACCTCCCGAGCAGAGGAACCTCTGGGGAGTGAGCCTTTTATTGCTCCCAGAGAAAAAAAATCGGGCTTGAACACACAAGGTTATCCACTCATGAGCCTTTACATGACACACCCACCCATTCTTGCAAACACACGCACACCCCACAGAGGGTGCAGATGTGGTGCTGACTGGGAGCATTGAGCAATTTTCTGCTTTTTTCTTTTTCCTCATAAAGGCACATCAAATTAATTACGGCCAATTATGTACAAATCCTTTTCTGTCTGCCAATCAGGACTGCCTGACAGGAAAGAGGCGCTCTCACCTACTTCATTATGCAAATTGATATTCAAAGGCTGAAGAACAATGCAGACTTCAGCACAGCAGTGATTTCAGGCTGCTGCCAGAGGAGTTGCTTTTAACCGTCTGATGATGATAAGAGGGCTGAGAAGGCTTCAAGTAGCGACGGAGGAGGCAGAGTCCAAGTCAGTGCTGTCTCCCAGAGTAGTACAGGTTGCCCTGATGTGAACTGGGCCCTGATGTGGAAGGTCACCAGTAGATCTGACAAGACTCAGGATGATTTGGAATCCAAATAGTTTAGAGAGAATACCTTGATTTTTTACATACCCCTATGTTCTGACAACTATAAATAACATTTTGTAGGGTGAGGTATGCATCTGTAAGCATGAGGTCAGGTGTGGCCATAAATGTACTGATACTCAGAATTCCTGCAGTCAAGGGCAAATATGATCCATCATGCACAGAAACAATCAATATGCACACACACACACACACGCATGCATGCACAGAGGCAGAAATCAATGAACACTAATATTTCACATTATGAGATTATTTTATGTGGGAAAGACCTGTACCATTCAGCCATTTGTTCATTCAGAAACTACTATATATGCAAACAAAGAGCTATTTGTTTCACTCCTCAGTAATCAGTTGTGAGGACTTCTCTCTTACCTACCTCACCTTGTTACCTTGCCCCAGCACTTCAGAATCTCCTCTTGAATTAGAATTAAAACCTTGCCTTTGACTCAAACTCAAGTCATTGAAAAGAAGCTTTTAACAAAATTATGTAATTGTCGCCCTGGTTCCCTCTGCTGGGGGAAGGTACAAGCCAGACATAGCACACAGAAGTGTGGGCATTTCTGCTTGGCAGCTGTGGCCTCAGTGAGGTGCAATAGGGTCAGGAGGAGTTTGGTCTTAGGAAACTGGGCAGTTTTGTAGCTCCTGAATAGTCTACATAATGTGACTTCAGGTTTTGGTTTGAAGTGTCATGGAATCACCCATCGTCTAACATGCCCATGCTCTGTGATGAGTCCCTCCAGGGCACAGATGACCCATACCTGCAGCCATTCCTCCACCACCCCCGTTTTTGTTGATGCACATTAAAGGAAGAGCACGACACCCTCGTAGCATCTGAAGGATGTGTGGTTCGGTGAAGAAGGAGGAATCACCGAGAGAAAATGGACCCAGAGCAGTTTACAGGCTGGGCTGACTGGTCTGCACGGCCACTACTCTTTTGGAATACTTTTATGTGCTTCTACTTCTATTTGTATAAAATAGAAAAGAAAAAAATTAAACTGCTTCTTAAAATGCATATATCTTTGGAACATTGAGTGATGGTTCAATCATAAGTCAGTGAGACATTTTTTTTAGGGTTGTCTCCATAGATGTGATCCCTTTGGATGGAAAAAAATGGGACATTTGATTTTGTGGATATGGGTCACATAGAAAAATAGGGACTGTCAGGTTGGAATGCCCAGGAGAGGATCTTAAGAAAGGAGAAGGGCCCAGGAAGTGGGGTATGAATATAGAAAGTGAAGTGCAAGGGCCAGCCCTGAACCCAAGCCAAGAAACTCCCTCTCCCTTTCTCCAGTATTTCATCACCCACCTCCTGCCTCTCCCTGGTCCCCAGATACCCACCCCTGTCCTCCCAAAACAGCAGGACCCACCTCTGCCACCCTCCGCTAGAATCATTGATCAGATGTCCATTTCCTTCCCTGCTCCGTAAGCTCCTTGAAGCTGTAGATGTTCTTACAATAACTGTCTATTCAGCTCCTGGGACAGTGCCTGCTGCCTCATAGAGGTATGTTAAGTGAATGAGTGTTCCCAGAACATAAACTAACAATATTAACACGAAAAGTTCTGCTCTCTTATGGATGCAATTGCCTTTAATGAGCTAACCACTTACAGTATTGTTCCTCTGGGGAAATGTATTTCTGTTTCTGAACAGCTGATTTATAAATGAACTCTTGAGGACACTGTGTTCATAGGTTGGAGCCTGCCTATTAAAAACTATAATTCCAAAGCTAAAGATAAAATAACCTTTGTATGATGTGTTCTTTTGGAGTGTTGGCAACCATGGCCCCCGTCCATGGTAATCACTATACAAAACCACATCAATAGTTACAGTCTCAGAGAGTGGACCAGTCATTAGTGACCATGGGTGGCATTCCCTGGGCTAGACAATTTACATTCTTTGTTGTATTTACTTCTCCTTCTAGACCTTTTAAGCAGATGCTACCTTTGTTTTACAGAAGAGAAAACTAAGGCTCAGTCACTTGAAAGTATGTGATATAGATGAGCTCCTAAACCCTTCTGGTGCCTCAGTTTCCTAGTTATAACACGAAGATAAAAATGTCCCTTACAATATAGGTTGTGCTGATGAAAGACTTATAATACCTGTAAAGTGCCTAGAACAGTGTCCCATGTGTACTAACTAATCCCTCATTAAATGTTAGGGCTCAGATCTTTCCACAGACCCAGGGTTTGTACCTAAATTTATCTCACAAGGCCCATACTATTTACAATTTATGATGAACATGTACCTTGAAAACCATAGAAAAACTTCTACTAATCTACTCTAGAATCCGCATGCAGTCCTCCCTCCACCCAGCCTGCTCCCTGCACTTGTCTATTTCAGTGAGATTCTAGGGAAGGCAGGGGGCATGGAGGACAAGTAATGTGAATATGTCAGGGCTGGAAAGGTGTGCAGGGGAGAACGGAAGAGTCACTTTCAGTGCTTAGACTACCCAAAAATAGCTCTGGATCCATGGATGCTCGAAGATGGGTATCTGCCATGAGCAACAAGTGCCTGGTACCTCTTTGCAACCATCGCTGTGGGTCTTTTGAGAGAAAGCACTTAGCATCCTCCTGGGGCAGAGTTAAGAGCTCAGTGAATGTTTCTAAATCTGTATCTGTCACCATCGCTGTGACAGAAAACAATTACTTTATGTTGTTATTTGACTACTACTGGGCCCTCCTCCAAACAATTCTTCCAGCAGTGGACAAACTACAAAACTGCATGGTCTGTATTGCCAAAGAATTGTCTGTCCTTTCAGACTCCCAGATAAAGTAAGCCTAACTACTCCTACTTCAAGCTCTCTTGGAAACTTAGAAAAGAACTTTAGCTTCACTGCAAACTGTGGATGAAACAGAGAATTTATAATTTTCCTAAGTTATCATTAATGCCCATTTTGATTAGCCATAGAAAATATGTTCTTATTGTCATAAATAGTTGCCACTCTATAATAATTTGTACACTGATGAAGGAATCACTGAGGATCCCTAATGGCCCTTTGCCATTTGGAAAATTCCCAGAATGTCAAGTGAGATGTGGGTTGGGAGACCCTGAGACCCAGTGGTTTTAGTCCCTGATGTTCCTGTGCTCACTTCCCAGCCTGGAGAGCTCTCTTCCACCCTCCCTACCATTTAGGGTCTCTCCTGGCCAGTTCCTGCCCAACACGTGCTGCTTTAATGAGCCTGTTCCGCCTGTCTGTATGACAACCATAATTGCAGTGGTTTTCTCTAAATAATCAGTTTCACTGCTTTTCAGTCTCATCACCGAGTCTTCATTTGCTCACTCAACAGACAGACCCTAAACAGCCACCAGAAACCACTTACTGAGACAGGATAGGAGATTAGGGCAGCTCTGTGCAAGCACATTCTCTCTGAACTTCCCATCTACACTCAGCTCAGAGTCCAACCACACAGTGTATCTCGGGAGTCCCAGCAGCTGCCCCGATGTCCGTGGCCAAGGCCTGGAGGCCCTGCAATTGGAAAGACCAATCATGTCTCCAGAAGCCTCTCCTCACCCTTTACCCTTTCAATCTGGATTCTGCCTCCCAGTATAATCCTGGCCCTCTCCTCAGTTCTTTGGATTAACTAAGGCTTCTGTTGTATCATCTGCCTGGGTTTTTATTTAAATTTTTATATTCTCTGCACTTAGCATAGTACTTAGTACATAATAGCAATTAATTTAATAACTATTTATTGGATGATAACTAGTTACTTTGTGAGTATGGTTGCTAGATTTAGCAAATAAAAATATAGAGCACTTAAATTTGAATTTCTGATAAACATGAATATAACTTTGGTACAAAGTATGTCCTGAAACTTCATGGGAACCATACCAATGAGGTGTTGGAGATGTGCTGAAAAGTCTCAGTGCCCTAGTCCAGTGCGGGGGGGCAGACATGGTTCTTAGAACGCAAGATGGCAGGTAGTGACAAAGGGATTTTCTTGGGTGCTCCTTTCAGCATTAATAAACCCAGGCTTTTAAACTTTCACCATAAGACCTGTTCCTTCTTTTTGATTATTTTCCAAACCTTTTCATAGTTTAGTTGTGAGTTTTATAAGTTATAGAAGAGAGCACACAGAGAACATAAAGTCCGCCGACTGGCCCAGCACCTGACCATGCCCTGCCCACCTGCCACCATGCGCAGGCTCCCTGCTTACACAGCGGCACTACGTGGCGCACTCACGCAGCCTGTGGTGTCCACTAAGGCTCCACAGTCTTTCCTGACCGCGCTTTTGACTAAGCCAGCACCTGTGTCTTCTGTTCCAGGGCTGTGTGCTATTACGTCCTGAGCAAGTTGCTTGTGCTCGTCTTGATTGAACTTCATCCTTTTGATGTCCTCTTCATCGTGCTAGACATATTGTTTTGATGTTTAATTCGATTTCCCAGTGGTCAGCTATCCAATCCAATTTAGTGTCACAAGCAGATGTAAAAACCTAGTTTTCCATTCCATCATCTAAGTTATTAAAGAAAATGAGGTCTTGCCCTGCATGTTTCATAAGTTTCCCCAAACTCCCAACTCAGACTGGTTATGTTCACCCTTTCCCCAACTGTCTGTCCCACCTGCCTAATCAGAGAGGCCTCTTATTTGATAAAGAGAAACTTCTTCCTTTACATTTTACCTTGGCATTGACTAGAGACTGTTTCTTATTCTGTTACCTGGCTCCTGATTTGGAAGTATAGAATAATTTTGAAGTAGACTAACTCCTTTATGACGCATTGACCAAGTAAACGTGACGCACGTACTTGAAACCCAGCGGCCTGGTGTCTTAGGAGAGTCCTCACAGAGCTCACTAGGGAGGCCTTTGAAAAGTGTCCTACTGGGTAGCTCAGAAAGTGTCCCTATTAGCATGCATAATTTCCTCCAATTATGTCCGCCTAGACAAAATTTTAAAAGTACAAGTGTGAAATGGAGTCTCCTACATTGTTTTCCAAAATATGTACTGTAATTTATAGGCAAGCTATCCTGCTGGTAATCTTATCTCTTCAGCCATTTGCTTATCCTAGAAAAAGTATCTTTCCAAGCCTGGGATGAAATAACCTTGGCTTTTGTTTTAAGTGGAAAAAATAAATTTTAATGTTTATCTGATGCAACCTTGAAGTTGTGCCACTGAAAATTCACATCGGACCAAGCTCATGGGGCTAGCTTCAAAGAGGAGGGCACTTACAGGGAGTGTGTTGTCAGAGACAAGAGTTTTCAGAGGACAGTGACTTTGTCCCTAAAAGACAGTCTAA
>VMDR010027892.1:0-13388 GCA_007922815.1 Macrotus californicus | reverse complement strand
AGAGGGAGGGAGAGGTATGTAAAATACTACTCTTAAGTATAAGAATCAATAAATGTAAAATAAAAGGTAGCCCATACATTAAAAGAAAAATGTGGTCTATCATTAAAATACCAAAATATTAACACCATTTAGCCAGTTAAGAAGTAGCCACACTCATTGAGAAATGTCCTCGAAGTAATATTTTATGACCTATTTACTAAAGCCATACAACATATGACTTTAGCTTTTCCAATTACATTTGGAAAAGTTAAATTATTTAAATATTGATCCCAAACTTATCAGTACCTGCATAAAGTTTCATTATTTTCCTACTCTTTGAATTCTTACACTCAATATTCCATTTAGTAAGTAAGAGTAGAAGTTAGTAAGCATGAAGCAAACTGGCACTCCTTCAGGGGCCTCTTAAGGTAAGTCCTTGGTGTCTATAAGCCTGGAAGAAAGGATAAGCTCATTGTACTACTAGGTGTTTACCGCAGTCAACCAACCCGTAGGCTGGGCTTTCTGGAGCCTAAAAACGTCTACAGCAAACGCAAAGGAGAGGTACCGATTCGATAAGTGTGTTTTTGGCCTTCCCACCTTCACTAGCTCCAACCTACACCCTGCTTTCATGACCATGAAACCAGAATATTAGGGAAATGAAAATTACCCCTAATACTCTATTGCATTATTTGTTAATTTCCTAATAGCGTGCATTAGACTTGATTGCATCACAAAGCAAGAGTAACTTCACTAAGCAGTCTGCTAGCTAAGACTGTGGCCAAGTTAGAAACTATCACTCACATATAGATACGAATATATATCACAGCAGGGAGAGAGACCACCTCTGGGTAGATCACACGAGAACAAACGCTTTTTCTCCACACTGACCCTTCAAAGGACCGTCAGCAATTTTGTTTGTTTTTAATGCTGCAGGTGGGGATGAGGGAGATAAGAGAATGATGGGCCAGTGACGATGGAAAAAAGTTTGGTTGAAATGGACACAGAGAACAGCAGACATTTGGGAGACACGGGCAGAGCAGCCCTTTCTTGAGATCACTTAGGACAGACACGACTGAGCTGTTCCCTTTAAAACGTTGAGGAGAAAAGATTTCACTAAGCGGGTGAGCAGGACGTGAATTGAATCCCTACGAAGAAAGGACAAGCCACAGCAGGTCAGGGCTTTTCAGAGCCCGAGAGGGTGGGTGGCAGGGGGAGGGCCTAACCGGCAGGCGACCTGTAACCTGCGACCTGCGGACCCGGCGCAGGGCGAGCTCACCAGTGAACACGTTCTGGAAGCCATCCGCAGCCGTCTGCGCCCCGGACGCCTTGGCTGCTGGCGCTGGGGGCGTCCCACCGTCTGCGGCCGCCTCGCGCTCCAGCAGGTGTGCGGAGCCTCCCGCCTCCGGCGCCTGGGCGTCCAGCTCCTCCGTCCAGTCTGCAGAGCGGCTGAGGCCGCCCGCGAGGCCGCCGTTGGCCCGGTGCTTCTTGGCCGGGGCGGCCGCGGAGGCGAAGGCAGCTCTGGGTCCCCGGCTCAGGGAGGACTCCAGCCGCCTCTTGATCCTGGGGCTCTGGTTAGGGGACTGCGACGGGGAGTGATTGGGCGAGCTGAGCTGCCGGGTGGTGGTCTTGATGTAGCAGGGGGTGATGGGCGGGTAGGGCTTGGAGCAGCGCGGGCTGGGCGCCGGGCTGCCGGGCAAGGAGGCAGCCGCAGGCGCGCAGGGCCCTCGCGCCCCCTCCTCCGGCGCGCCCCCCAGCCCCTGCGAGGCCTTGTCCACCGCCAGGCCCCACTCCTCCCCCGGAGAGCCTCGGGGCGCATCCTCGAAAGCATCCTCCTCGCCTTCCTCATCCGTGTCGCCAGCCCTCTGCACAGGGGATCTGGCCGCACCCTCCCCCGGCCCGGCCTCGGGAAACTGGAAGACGGTGGACGAGGGTGAGTCCACGGCCGTGGGCTGAGCCAGCGGCAGGACGGGCGCCTCCGAGGATCGGTGGCCGCTGGGGGGCGGCGGTGGCTTGGGCACCGGGGGCTCAGCGACCGGGCTCTCCGGCAGGTCAGAGAGCGCCGACAGCGCCGGCTCTGTGTCGGGACTGCCCGGGGCCTCTCCAGCCACACCGCTTGGCCCCAGCAGGAATCGGTCCAGGCCCAGGAAGGCCCCGGGCTGTGGGGAGGTGGCGATGGGGGACAATGCTGGCTCTTGGGCGCCCTGGAGGTGCTGCAGGCGTATCGCCTGCTGGATGTCTGAGAGCAAATCCTCTTGCTCCGTAGCCGAGTGGAAGCTATAGATGTCTGTGTCCGAGCCGGAACTGGTCCTTTGTCCATCCTGCGCTCCTGCTGCAGTTTCCAAATCCTCGGCGACAGCCTGGCCCCCGACCCCAGCCTCCGCCTGCTTAGGGCCACCTGGACGGGTCACCTCAAAAGGGTCAGCACCCTCGGTATCCGACAGGCCGGTTTCGTCCGCAGACAGGCTGAGGTCCGGGGTCTTGGTGATCAGGGAGGGAGCGCTGTCCAGCTCCCCGGTCTGCAGGGCCTGGGAGTCCAGCACGTTCTCGCGGGAGCCGCCAGCGCCTTTTCCCTTGGACAGGTTCTTCCTGATCCTGAGGTTGGAAAACACCGAGGCTCTGGAGTCCGACTTGCTCCTCTTCTTGCTGGACTCCCCGCCGCCGCCTCCCCCCTTGCCGTGCCTGCCCGGAGCCTTCTTGCTCCCGCTCCCCTTCTTTGTGGCCTCCACATCCCTGGGCCCAAGAACATCCTCCGCGCCGCCGCCGCCTTCGTGGGAGGCGTCACCTGCGCTCCTCTTGAGCTTCCCATCCTGGTTCCCCATGTCGCACTCCGGCTGCTGCTGCGCCGCCGCGCCTCGGGCACTCAGGCCATCGCGGCCCTCCGGGGCCCCCGGCCCGGGCGCGGGGAGTCTCCCAGGCCAGTCAGGCTGCCGGGCAAGCCGCGGCGAAGGGAGGCCAACGCGAGCCCCACCGGCCGCGCTCTCGTCTGCAGCCGCTTTGCACAATGCGCGGTGCCTGCGTCGGCGACTGCAGCCCGGGACCCGCGAGGCGCGAACATGCTCAGTGCAGCGCGCGGCGCCAGCCAATGGCTGCGCGGGATGCAGCCGGGCCTGGCTCCCCGCCCGCCGCCGCCGCCCGCTGGGCCCACGCCGGGCTCCTTGCCCCGACCGGGCGCGAAAAACGTTTCCTCTATCTCCACGACTGGCCTCTCCAGGGCGGACTGAATGCATTGCACCCGCCCCGAGAGCGCGTCAGCTGGAAGATGCACACAGAGCTTCAAAGCTCCGGGACAGGCCGCGAGAAAAGTTAAACAGAAAGGGAAAGTTGGAACAGGGAAACACTGAAGCCAGATTGCAATTTAAAGATGCTAAGCCGCTTACACTTACACACCCGCCCCCACACACACCTGCCTTCGGAAGCGTGGTTTGTCCATAAATATTTGTGGGGTGGATGAACTCTTCTTTAATAATTGATTTTCCTTAACACTTACGTACCCGAGCATATGGTTTAGGAAGGGTTACTACACACAGTAATGCTTTTAATATTCCATGTAGACCTTGCACTCCACAGGAGAATATCAGCCTTCAATTCATTTTAACTTCTTTTTTTTAACAGAATGGCGAGGTGGAGGAATCACAAAATACTGAGAGATTAGAGTTGATTAAAATGCTAAGCTCCAAAAATTCTGTGTTTACCATATAAATAAGACAGACTTTGTATTTTAAAAGGGTGCATATACTATAATTCCCAGGAGGTCAAACTCATCAATATTAAACATGTCCCTATTGTCGCCGTCTATAAAAAGGAAGAAGAAAGGAGGTACCCTTGGCACACACACATGAAATCAGATGTCAGGCTGTAAATCACCACTTTCCCAAGCAGACCCCTGAAGGCAAACTTTGTCCCTGCCTCATTTCAGCAGTTAGCAACAGTTCACTATAATGAAGTTTGTTAGCATTCTGGCTTCAATATTAATATTACATTTTCCCTCATTGTAAATCTTGTCACTAGTTTAATTACTTAGGAAATCTAATTACCTATATTTAAGAAGCATTGTGAAACATCATCGGTATTTTTTAAAGTTCCAGGCAGCAAATTCAAATAAGATTAACGTCACATTATACGATCATGTTCCAAGTATTTAAGTTAGAATTTCATTGTTGGCCACTTTGGAATTGTGGAATAACTATCCAGCATGTTAATATTTTTAAAGTAAGCCCACAGGAGCAATTTAAGTGCAGCAAGCCAATGTTTTTTTTGTATATTGTAGACCAACATTTTAAACCTCCCCCCTTAACTGTTTTTATCAAAAAAAAATTTTAATGGCCCTATAAGTCATATTAAAGCATATGTAGCAATAATTAATTACTAGCCTTTCTTCTAATCACTTTCTTTAAAGTAGATAACATAAGGGCAGGTGGCCAGTTGTCCTCAGGTGGCCCTTCTGGGTAAACAGTTTGGAGACATCAAGTTTAATGGCTCTGCCAGGGTACACTCCAGTCTCTGAGCAATTCCGGAGTGCTTGAAAAGCCTTTGTTTCACATCTTCCACAAGCCTGCTCTCTTCTCGAATCCGGGCTCCTCCAAGAGCACAATCGTCTGAGGCTATTAGAATTTTCTGCTGCTTTCTATACTGAGACAGCATGGAGTGAATCTTGGTTTTTGCTCTGTCTTTCACAGGACATCTTTGATCCTAAACTATTTGTTCCCTTACTATTTTACAAGTTCCAGAGACAAAAGAAGAGAAGGGAAAAGGGAGGCAAGGAAGGAGGGAGGGAGAGAGAAGACTGCTGAGTTTTTTCACATCCTTTGAGAATGAAACACTAGGCGACATTTCTGTACCGGGTCACAGTTGGCAAAGCTCTATTACAAGCAAAGGCTTATGTGAAAATCCCAAGTGTCACGTAACAGCAAAGGCAATACTTGAACCTACAAATTTAGAGCCAAATTCTTTATAACAAACACTACACAGTCGACTTTTTGAGGGACTGGTAAGGGCATCACGGAGGCAAACGGCAAAAGTTTGCAAAGCATTCCTTGGCAGTTAGTCATCCCAAAATGCCTGGGATGTGACTTACCCTTAACTCTCTTCAATCAAGAAAGAACACGTTTTGCCAATAATTAGAGACCCTAATTTGCACCCAGCTGCATAGGAGGTCCCAGGATACAGAGGGGAAATGTGCAAGTGTGGCCAGCCTCTATGTTTAAGGATCTAACCTAGCATTATTGTTGACAAAAGTCTTCAGTATTAGCAGCCCAAAAAGATCACAAAAACTGTACATAAAATAAAAGGTGGGGCTACCCGTTTTCCAACGGAGAGAATTGGATATGGACTTTGAATATAATATTAAAAAAATAAATTGGCAAACTTTAGACAAATATTGAACGCCAGTTCATAATATGTGTATGTGGACATAGCTGGAGTAGATGTGACTGATTTCTGCATCTTACTCTAAAATACATCAAAGAAATAAGATGCCTTAGTGGATGGATGGTATTATGGACAAATTCGTAATCAAACAATTGTAGTGCAATTTTAATTATGTAATTTAGGTGACAGCTGTATGGGTGTTGCTGTAACATTCTTTCAACTTTTCTGTATGTTTGAAATTTTTTATGCTAAAATGTTGAGTAAGAAAGTGAGTTGCAAGAACTGTGTTAATTTTCCAGCTTCTTCGAAATTAAAATCACATAATGGTTATTGGCAGTCAATAAACACTATGTGAATAAGTCATTTCCTCTCTTCACTCTTACCTGCCTGTTTGTCTGAATTACACATCCTTTCTTCTCTTCTCTAAGCTCTCCTGCTCCTCCAACACTATCTCAATTCAGCATCCCTCCATACTGAAATGTTTTTGAATCTCGTTTTTTAAGTTTTCTTCTGTTCTTAACCTTGGTGGACCATTTGAGAATCTCCAACAAAACAATCAGATTGCATTTCAGGGATCCAGTTCACCCTGCCCCCTCCTCACACCCCACTTGTCTGGAACTGAACTCACCTCCTGCTGCATACCTTTCCCCTTTGTCCTTTCCTGCAGTAACAGCACCGCCATCTCTCCAGTTGCCTGAACAGGGCTTGTTGCTGCCGCCTCCCTCTCCTTAAGTCCCTGCACTTTACCAGTCACAGAGATTTCTCTACTCTTCCTCCTTAATGCCTCTCAAATCCATTCTTAGTTCCCATCCCAACAGCCCTTCCCATGCTTCCCCCAGCCCCACCTCCAACTCCCATGATTATCCCCTGTTATCATCAATGCCTCTCAACTGGGGTGATGAGTTTGCTCCCCAGGGGAAATTTGGTACTGTCTGGAGACATTTCTGGTTGTCACAAAGAGAGTGGGGGAGGCTAATGGCACCAGGGATGCTGCTAAACATAATGCGTTAGACCGCACCCCCCAACCTAAGAAGGAGGCAGCCCCAAATGTCAACAATGCTGTGGTTGAGACACTGGCTTTATCATAAAGTTTCTCGTCAGAGCTGAGGGTCGATACACGTCAGCTGAATGAGTAAAAAGTAAAGGTTCTTTCAAAATTATATTTCTCACTTAATCAAGTTCAGTCAGAAACTTGAAGGCAGGACCCAACAGGACAACTAAGGTTTTAAATACTTTATCTATAGTACCAAATATCTTAACTGAGGAATTACAGTTTCTCTGAGGCATTCATAGTCCATCACACGAGGCATCTGTATAAATATTACAACCCTCCATACACTTAATAACATTATAAAAAGCCCTTGCTCTTACCAGAAACGTTACGATAACCAGGAGAGAATCGCCAGAGTTCTGTTTACACAGATACTACAAACAAGTCCAACTATTCACATCATCTGCCATTTTATCTCCAATGCGACACTTGGCAATAAAATGTTTATAAAATAGAAAAAAAGTCAAATACCACTTCCCCAAGCAATAGAGAGTGCACTACAGATTTGTTCCTGTAACAGAAAAAAAAAGCTAAGGGTAAAGAGGTCTTAGATGGCGCACGTTCCTCTCTGCCACAGAGAGAACACAAACTTCCCTCCAAGACAGGTAGGCACACCTTAGCTTTCATCACGTACTAGCCCGGAGGTTTTGGGATTATTTGCGACTGAGAAACAACGGGAGAAATGAAAACACGTATTTGGTTCTTACGTCACAAGGAGTCTCTCGCAAAGCTAAAGAGTTCTGGTGTTGAGTCTCCAGATTCCCCTTCTTGTTGAAGTGAAGGTGTCCTTTCCACCTGAGGAAGGAGTGAAGACAGAGATATGTAAAATGGAGTCACTTTAACTAAGCTGCTAAAATTATTAACATCATGGAGGTCGAGACGTGAAGAAAAAAATTCTAGTCTTGTCCTAAGTCACCTGAAAACTTAAACTTTTGAACTTTTCATGTCCTGTGTCAATGCCTGGCCATACACAAGGGCTCCAGATAGCCCTCTGAATACCCCCTGAAGGACTCACATATCCAGACCTCCTGACATCCATTACCCAGCCCACCTTGCTTCCAGCATCCAGACCACCTGACATCTGATGAATACCATCCTGGGTCAATCCTAGAGCAAAGGAGGCAGGGTTGCTTATTCTTAAGAATGCACTTTTCTTTTTTTCTTTTTTTTTTTTATTATAAGAGCTCTTAACTTTTCTTTCCTTTTCAGAACAGTCTGGGGTTTTTTGTTGTTTTTTTTTCTTAGCTGGGTTTCCAGTTTGCAAACTCTAAGACCCTTGAATAAATCTTTATCATTTAGTTCTAGCCAAGCCTTCGACTCCTATTCAGTTTGTTTGACATATCTAAAAGGAACAATCTGGGGCTTTTAAGTAAGTTGTCAATCATTCAGAATTATCTAAAATAGCCCACTGTGAGCCAGCCCATAATGTACCTCGGTATAATCCTCTTTAAACCACGTAGGACCTTGGCACATGTGGTAAGAAGCGACAAAAAGCCTTCTAAAGACAGAGTCGATAAGAAGTCAACTTGGAGGAAGACAATTTTAGCCCGAGTGGCATTCTCCAGCAGGAATGTGATACAAGCCTCGTCAGTCATTTTAAATTTTCCAGTAGGCACATCAAAAAGGTAAAAGGAAACAGATGAAATTAAAATACCTCAAATATTTCAACAACCTACCAATAAAAATTAAGGAGGTAGCTTGCCTTTTTTCTTTTCTTTTACACACTACACGTTTGAGATACAGTGTGAAACTTTCTGATAACGGCCACACCTCCGTTCCTTCAGACTGGCCACGTTTCAACGGCTCCATGGCCATGCTCGGTGAATGGCTCCTGTTTTTCAGCAAGGCAGCCTTAACCTCAGATTTTTCAGACTACTCGGTTGTAGACACCTTTTCTCTGCCCTCACGGCCAAAACAAGGGCCACTCACAAAAATTAGGCCAAACACTTGGACTTTCATTCAAGCCAAGGTACTTCCGGTAGCATGCACACACACACACGCTTTTCCTGACACACATCCGTGTGTCCGTGTACATTACAGAAGGCGATCTTGATATTGATCTCAGTCCTGCAGCTCCCTAAAACCCGGCTTGTATATTTTAACATACACCTTTACATTGAATGCTAAGTGTCAATATTTTCTTTTAGAATGCATCAGTTTGAAGAAGAGTCAATTTGGCTAGTGATCACAATATGGAAAAAGGCCAAAAAAAGGTGAAGAAGAGAGAATAAATGTTTTATTTTAGGAGCAGTGGTTTGCCTGCTCGTTATGGAACAGATGGCCCAGCGGTGTCCAACCTTGGAGTGTCTCTGGGCCACACTGGAAGAGGAAGAGTTGTCTTGGGCCACACATTAAATACACAAACACTCACAAAAACGAGGGAGCAAAAAAAAAAAAGGGTTTAATTTACAATTTTGTGTTGGGCCCAATTCATAGCCATCCTGGGCCGCATGTGGCCCGTGGGCCTCGTGTTGGACACCCCTGCATACAACGTTTGCACTTCCACCCAGAAATAAAGAGGAATTCATTTTGATCAGAAATGAGTCCAAAGGAAGTTTGAAACTCACAAGTTCGTGAGAGAATTGCTCGTTGTGGGGGTGGGCAGTGTTTTTGTTGTTTTTCAACACAAAGCAATGGTTTCAGAGAGGGGCTGGTTTCCTTTTTCTCAGAAGGGTAAGAGAAAATTGTGGGCAACTTGACTCCACTCACCTGTGGTGGGGCTTCAGCTGCATGCACCTGAGCTCAGGATGCTCACAGGGGTGGGGCGTAATTTTACCTTTTAGTACACAACTCGTTTTTATTGTGATAGAACAGAAATGACCGTCCCCAGAGCTGCAGGGCAAGCGATTGCATTACTTGCTTGCTAGAAATTAATTTATGAGCATCGACCCCAACACTTCAAACCCTTCCTCCTGCAGAGATTGGGGAAACAGGAAGGGAAAACTAATTTGAAAGCCTGCCTTTCCTTGTCTGTGATCCAACATTAAAGTCTGGTCAAGCCCTTCCGTGCTAAGCGCTCAGGTCATCTTCTAGATGCTTCCTAGGTGAGGAAACAGTTTCTAGGCAGATACACATGCACACACACACATACACATACCACAAAAAAAAACAACTAGCAGTTGAGTGTTACTTCTTTACATTTTCTGAAATTATTTAATTAGAGATGCCTGGAGAGAGAAAGGCCCCGGGTGTACTAGCCTGTCTCCAACAAGACAATTGCATTATGGGCTTCAGGAAGTGATGGGCCAGAGAGTTTCCAGCAGGCTCAGTCTCAGCTGCGTGGTTGAAGTGGGCAGGTCAGGGCTGGACCTGTGAGCCCAGCAATCTGCTGGTCTACAACTTGCGTCAGCTCCCAGAAAGAGGCAACTCCCTTCAATGCAGCGTGGGGCAAAAGTAGGTTTACAGCTGTTGGTGTGGAAAATATAGTATTTTATGTAAATATATATAAATAAATAACTACATAACTTATAATTATATATATATATATATAAATATATAAATAAAGCACAGGAGTGAACTCTGTGCTTCAGGTACTCACAACTGTAAACCTACTTTCACCCCATAATTATTTAAGGAACTTAAAAGTGGGTCTGAAAGGCATTGCTTGAATCCTTATGTTTTTCTTTTTTTTTTACTTTTAAAAAAATTTTTTTAAAGATTTTATTTATTTATTTCCAGACAGAGGAGAAGGGAAGGAGAAAGAGAGGGAGAGAAACATCAGTGTGTGGTTGTCTCTTGCACACCCTGCACTGGGGACCTGGCCCGCCACCCAGGCATGTGCCCTGACTGGGAACCAAACTGGTAACCATTTGGTTTGCAGGCCTGCACTCAATCCACTGAGCCACACCAGCCAGAGCTTTTTTTTTTTTTTTTTTTTACTTTTAATTTATTTCCATTTAACTTGCTCAGTTTTATTGAGATACAATTAACACAAAACACGATAAAAAGGTTAAGGTGTGCAGCACCACAATCTGGCATAAGTGTATGTTGCGAAATGATTCCCACAATAAGTGTAGTTAACCGTCATCTCATCAAATAGTCACAAGATGCTTTTCCCTCTGATGTACCGCAGATATATTGATGATTCACTGAGATTCTTTAGGTGCTAAGCAGTACACTAGCAGGTAGGTACTACAGAGTGGTGATTTAAACAGACTTATTCCCTCCCGCCAAACAATGAACAAGTCAATAAACTGTGTAATTAAAAATTGTCATCGGGAGAACGTGGAGGTTAAGCACATGTGCTTTGCCTAAGAATGGGAATGGCCTATTTCAAAGTGATGGTCGGGGAAAATCTCTCCAAGAAGCAACTCTTAGGATCTACAAAAGGCTGAGGTGAGACGGATTCAAGGAAGCAAAATGCATGAGAAAACTACTTGGGCAGAAAAGGAAAATGTGTGAATTAAAATTAGAAAGCCAGGTAGTTTATTGGTAAAAGCATCTGATAAGGTAGTTTCATGCCTCAGAATCTGTGGCCTTCCTTTCATAGCATCTGAGTTCCTGGGAAGTCTCTTAAAATTTTATATTTCCATTTATTACCTATTTTCAATATCACAGAATGCAGTTTTAACAACCTACTATCTTTTAAGAACTATCTGGTCCTTGTAATTATTTATGTTGCAAGGGCATGAGCCAAGCAATCGTATGCCACCCTTAAATGAGTGCTTTTCTGATTGGTCCAGGGTTTTATTGCTCCTAAATGCTGGATTTTATCTACTGCAGCCACAGAGTGTGAGTTAGAAGTGACTGAGCCCTGAGGGAGTATACCCAGGACTCCAAACCAGAAGATTCAGGCTGACTGAGCTTTGAGTCCACTTTAGGGAAAGAATGTTTATCCAAGAATGACCCAACAGAACAAAGGACAGACATGAGTCCATCCTCGCACATTAGATCTTTCTGTGGCTGGGAGGTTCCACAGAATACATTTTCTGAGCTAGCATACATTTTAATTTTCTGTAGTAAAATTTAATAATTTCAGAGGTGGCATCAGCAGCATGAGGGGACCTCCAGGTCCCTCCCCTTAAGTTACAACCAAGTTGAACAGCTATAATTCAATGGAGGATTCCCTGCTCACCGCACAAACACGTCTGAGTGATCTGTGCACTGAGACATCTAAAGGTGAGCCTATCAAGGTAAACAGGGAAGACAATACAGGCCAGGGTGGGGGGGTGGACAGAGGCGGAAGATGAAGACGCAGTTTGGAGCTCACAGCAGCGACAGCAGTGAAGGGTCAGGGTACAGCCCTCACTGGGCAAACCAGAAGGGCAGAGACAGCAATTAAACCTGGGTGGCCAGCACACATTAAGGCTGAGCCCAGGGTCAAGGGCAAAGAAGTAGGGCAAAGGGTGGCAGCATTCCACACCTCACCATCACAGGACAAAGGTTTCCACAGAGGCAGGATCCTGCCCACCCCATCCTCCTGTGGCCCAAACAGCAGAAAAGTCCTCACCTGGCAGATTGAGAAAGGGCTGGACAAAAGCTTTCGAGCCAAAGTGCTCTGTACTCATTGTGACTAAAACCACTAGAAAGAATAGAGCCACAGATGCATGAACCCACTCACCCCACCTATCCCAGTGCAGCCTGGTAGAAGCAGCTGGAAGCTCAGACAGTCTGGCTCTGCTCAGAGCTTCTGGCTACAGGAAGGTGTCGCTGAGAACACAGAGGCCATGAGACCCCACAGCCAGCCACATCCAACCACAGGGGTGGTGCCATGAGATCGAGTCAAAAGGGTCATAAAGGGGACGCCACCTCTTTGGGGAACATGGGTCATTTTCCACAGCCCAGGAAAAACTGCCCCACAGAGATCCCGAGAGTCCCAGTAGTGCAGGTAAGGAAAAAGAAAGCTTGTGCTTCAGCACCACCTACTGGAATAAGGAAGACTTCTACCTATCAACCTGCTAACCAGTGAACGGTCAACTATTTAAAAATGGTTTTTTTTCATTCACACAAATGCCCAGGCAGAGAAATCCTCCATCAAGTGCAATAAATAACCACAGTAACAATGAAGTTCAGAAAGAAAATTTAAAAGTCTCCTGAAAAATAAACTTGAAGACATGGAAGACTGTGATTTAAATGACAGAGTACTCAAGATTACAGTTCTAAAAAAACTCAGTGAGGTACAAGAAAACTCAGAGGAGAATTCAGTGAGCTCAGGAGTAGAATCAACAAACAAAAGGAGTACTTTACCAAACTAATTAAACTACAACAAGAAATGAGGTCCTGGGTTCGATCCTCAGCATCTCCCCAAAAAGAAAAAAGAAAAAAGAAACAAACAGAAATTCTGGAGCTGAAGAACTCAACAAATGAGATAAAGAATAAACAAGCAAGCTTAGGAAACAGAGCAGACCAGATGGAGGAAAAAAATTGGTGATATTGAGCATGTAAATCTAGAAATAATTGCAAAAAGGAAAAAGAACTCATGGACATAGAAAACAGTGTGATGATTGCGGATGGGGGGGGAGGAGCTATAGGGGACCAAATGATAATGGAAAAAATACAATGAAAAAATAACAAAGAAAAAAGAATAATTCAAGTGGAAGAAGAGAGAGAATCGAGAGTAAAAAAGAAAAAGAAACAACTCCATGAGAACTATCTGACACCATTAGAAAGAGCAATATAAGCATAATGGAAGAAGGGTTAAGCATCAACAGGTAGTTACAGAATAGCCATGGGGATGTGAAGCACAGTTCAGGAAATGGAGTGGCCAAAGAATCATACACATGACCCGTGGGCATGGACAAAGATGTGGGAATTGGCTGAGGGAGTGGGGGGTGCTGAGTGGAGGGGTCAAAAGGGGAAAAATTGAGACAACTGTAATAGCTTAATCAATAAAATATAATTTTAAAAAGTATCAGGTAAATTGTTTTAAAAAAAGAACAATGGGTATATCAGAAAAAGAAGAAAGGGAGAAGGGAACAGAGAGCCTATTCAAACAAATAGCAAGAACTTCCCAAACTTAAAGGAAGGACTGAATTCTCAAATCCAAGAAGCT
>VMDR010027891.1:0-13382 GCA_007922815.1 Macrotus californicus | reverse complement strand
TGTGTGTGTGTGTGGGGGGGTGAACACTGGAGCTGAGTTTAAATTAAAGAATGCATAATTTATGTAATGCAGCATACTAAAGCTAAGTGACATTTTAGGTTTGTATCTCTAGCCCATGATGCTCTGGTAACTTTAGTTTACCATAGTTTTAAATAAAATCATCAACAAAGAAGCATTGCTGTACTAAGTTATTTTACATCATTGTCCAATGAACAATTTGACCCAAGTATTCTATTATTTTCAGAAGACTTTATGGCTAATACCTGGCAATGCTTTTGCAGGCATAAAAATGTTTTGGAACACATGATTAGGAAGAATTTCACACATAGAGAAAAAGAATAAACAACAAAATTAGTGTTTACCAGAGAGGATTTTAATTCAATTTTGGGAATACAGAATTTGAGATAACTGTACATCACACAGTGGAAATGTCAGTGGAAATTTGTGGGTGAAGCTCTGGAGAGGCATGAGGGGTGGTAAGAATGTAGGCCCTGGGAAAACACATTAGATTGCCTACGGAGAGCGTACATTGAGAAGAGAGATGATTCTGGAGGAAGTGTCCATATTTTAGGAGATAGAGAAAAAATTATTCAACCAAGGAGCTAGAGAAAAGTCCAAAGAGGCAAGAGGAGAGCAGGACAGATGATGTCACAGAGGCAGGGCCAGTCAGTATTTCAAGAACAAAAATGCTCAGCTACATCACATGATTTTATAGTATACTTTAGTCCTTATTCATAGAGCTTATTGGATCTGCAATTGTTTTTCAAGCTGGACTACAAACTCCATGAAGAAGGGGACCATGGGTGCCTGGTCCAGGGCTATATTCTCAGTGCTGTGAACGGTGCCTGGCAACTGGAGAGCTTAATAAAGTTTCTGAATGAGTAAAGAAGTGAATTTGTAAATAAATGTATAACTAATGAACGAATGCCTGAATGCAAGAATGGAGTACAGTTACAATGAGGATGATAATGTGTCTGTAAAATATGAAACATGAATTCCTAAGTGGCCTGAGCAAGAAAAGTTTTGCTGACATGGGGGTCACACACAAACAGTGTTCAGAAATGCCATGTGCAAACAACAAATTAGTGTGCATTTGTCACTAATGTGTGTGAGGTGTTAATTTTAGAAGATTGAGAATTCTTTCAATTCTGACCACATTTTCAACTCAAGTTTTCATTTCTGACCCAGGCCTGCATTCTGACCACACCCCGTCACCTCATCTAATGGCGGCCTCCATGGCTGTTTTAGAATATGTCAGAGCGGTTCGGTCAAGCCTGAAACACGGGGCACAGCAATGCATGAGACGTAATTCTTATGTGATGTGGAAAGCTGTGCAGCCAGTTAGTAATAAGAGCCCTGAGGCCAATGTGGCCACCAACATTTATGTGGCATGGCCTATGAAACGTGGACACCTAGATGGCAACATTCTATCTTGCTAACAAATTCTTGATGTATTGCTAATAAACTATTTTACAGATGTGGAGAAAGAAATATATAAAGATGAGATAATACTGAAAGGTACATGACTATTGTGGCAGAGAAGAAATGTTTTACGATCACATCCTCATCCCAAATTCAACGTTCTCTTGATATTATTACACCATCCCTAATAAATCGAAACAAAAAGAATCCGTTCTTTTAACATTCCTCTATGAATATGTACTGCTGATTCCTGAAACTCAGGTTGCTATCATATCCCTGGATGCCTAACTGCGTCCCCCTCAGCTCCAGGGCACCATCAGGCTCCCCTGGACTCCTTGTCCCTGCACTAGGGCTGGGACACTCTCAGCACGTGGTCCCCTGGGGCAGTCTGAGGGCTCACTTTGTTTCTCCTCTCAGCAATTACTACCCTGTGCTAGCTGATACCGATGTCTGAACAGTGTTCCTAGATATTGTCTGCTTTTATTTTCAGTTCTTTCAGGCTGATGGGTAAACTCAATCCTTGTTACTCCATCTTGGGTCGAAGTAGGAAGTCCTGCTTTTTCACTCCAATATAAGAGAGCTCATTTTATAGACTTTGGACATAACACATCCTAGGAACGTTCAAAGAAAAGGGCTTGTATATACTTGTATATACTCTTTAGTGACACAGGAAGATTCTAATCCCTATATAACATAAATTTAATGACTTCTTATAGTGGCAAAGCTTTGTTTTTTAAGATTCTAGATTCAAACTTAAAAGGAATGCCTATCAGGAAAATGGTATCATGGAGAATCCTGAGTGAAATGGAAGTATTTGTATTAGAACTGTTTGGACAGTGCTATTGTATTTAGAGCAGTTGACCCGGCTGGTGCTGAGGAAGGAGGGGGTGCTGTGGGAGACCAGTGCCAGACAGCGGAGAATAGGACAGCTGCTCTTTTTGTTGTTTCTGCCACTGGCCTTGCCAATGCGTGCGGGCCTCTCACAAACCATGCAAATGTTAGAGTCTTTATGATGCCACCTTTGCTTCACGCAGGCAGTGTGAGGGAGAGAAAACACTTGTGCATTCACACACACACGATTGCAAATTGGGCAAGGATTTTGTAGCTGCTAAGTCATGTGCAAAGAGAATGTGGTTGCTCTCACACCACTGAGCCTGATGGCCCAGGGAAAGTGGACAGCTTACATTTCTCCTGCCAAAGGAAAGGAGAATTAGGGAAATGTAGGACCTAGGACGATCACTGAAAATCCTAGAAAGCCTCTCATAGGGGATGTCTTTCCCTGACCCTGGCAACAGTCACTGATTTTCTTCTTCTGAACATCTTCAGCGCTTACATTCTGTCTCAAGCCATTTAGGGCAAAACTGGCTTGTCTTTTTTACTAAATAGGTGCTTTTTGTTAAGAAATACTTTTCTTTGGTCCATCTGAGTCCTCCCTGAGGACAGGCTTTCTGTGTAACACATTTGTGATGCCACTGTATTCCAATTGCCACCCTGGTCCTTGGATTCTGTCTAGAAAGCTGGACAGTTGGTTGTGGTCCAACAGGCTTTTCCCCTTTTTCTAGAGGTTATCTATGCATATGGTAGTGACTCTTGTCTGACACTGTCATCATCATAGCAGTTAGGATGTTGGGGGTAGGGAGGAGGAAGTGACAGGGAGCCACAAATAAGCCATCTCTGTCAGCCTTTCACTGACACCAGGCCATAAATTAGGTTTCAGTATGGGAAAACTCAGCCCAGTTCTTGCCCTCCCTCTCCATTTGTTTCTGCCACATCTGCCTTAAACCAGATAAAGTGTTTTATGGCCATGGGGAGCAGATAGTTATTGTTCTGTGGGCTTTAGGGACAGTTTTCTGTGGTGTCTGGACTTATAATAGGTGTTCAACATAAATCCAATTTAGAAAGGGTCAGAATAAGACCATGTGATGCCACAGTTAATTCTGAATCTGCACAATCAATGAATGCCCCAGAATAAAAGGAAGGCACTTCATTTGTCTGTGGACAAGCCAGGTGATTCAGGTGAAGGTAAACATTTGGAGAGAGATGATCCTCATCTCTCAAATTTGGGAAGGGGAAGAAAATTCCATAAAGGACAAAAAATAATAATATAAAGGGGACTTGTAGCTCAGCGGGCATAAAGTTTCAGTTATGTAAGACAAATAAGTTCTGGAGATCTACAGGCACAACATAGTGCCTGTAGTTAACAATGCTATGTGGTGCACTTAAAAATTTAAGAAGATAGATCTTGTAAGTGTTCCCAACACACACATGACAAAGAGGCATAGGAAACTTTTGAAGGTGATGGATATCTCTCTTAGCTTGATTGTGGTGATGGTTGCACGCATGTAGGCATTTGTCCAAATTTGTCAAATTATATACATTAAATATGTGTAGTTCTTTCTATATCAAATATACCTCAATAAAGCTGTTATACAAAAGGGAACCCCCAAAAGCCTGAATTCTCTTCTGGAGGGCAAGACCCTGAGTACAAGCTTCCCCCGCCAGGTGAGTGTTCTAGGAACCCATCTGTACCAGCTGGTGTTGTTGTGAGAGGCTGCATTTCACTTCAATGAATTGATTTGAAGACCCTTTCAACCTATTTTCCCATTTCATGATGGTGATTTAGGAGCGCATCTGCCCACACCACACTGAATATTCAGCAGTTTTTGACCAAAGTCGACATGACCCCCACGCCCCACCCTCCCTATTCACCTGATGTCACCCTCAGCAACTTTTTTTTTTTGTTTCCTGGATGATAAAAGTCATCAAAGGGAAATTTTTGCTGATGTGGAAGAGGTGGAAAAAAAAAAAGGTAGAAACACTAGAAGGCATCAAAATTGACGAGTTCACAAACTGTTCTGAGCAGTGGAAAAAATGTCTCGATAGGTGTATTGCATCAAATGGAGACCACTTGGAAGGTGTCAAGTTTAAACATGTGAGAATAAATGCACAATTTTTAATAAATGAATTCCAGGGTTTTTTGTCTGCCTTGTATATACTTGCATATATATAAAATTTATAATATGTAATAATTTTGGTTTTAAAAAGCATGGAACACCTTTCTAAAAATAGTGTCAATAATTACTATAGTAATAATTTAAAAAAATGATGACTCTAAAAGCATTAATGTCTCTGGATTTTACAGAGTACTTTTTTTTCTCTTCTTGTCTGTAGAAATGAGTGGTTGAGAGCAAAGGGAAATCCAAAAGCACAGAAGGATAAACAATGATGGCAACCTTCTGTTATTGTTGTCTTCATTTTATCGTTTTAAACTCCCATGTAACAAGAAAGGAGTCATCCGATCTTTGTGAGTCTGTTAGGCTTGTGTGTGGCAGGGATGCAAGAGATTCCGCTGCTGTTTGAATTCGCCTCAGTCCTGGTTAGAGCTGAACAGTAAGGAATCAAGGCATGATTGCCATAGCAAGGCAGTTGATACTCATTCCTGGTATCACTAACTAACTACTAACGGATTTCTAAAAATACTTCATTCCCTTTGAAAGTAACTCTTGAACAAAGGAACTGAGCAGTAATAGTTTTTGCTGATTCTTCATTAATAATAGTGGCGACATCACAAGCACCAGGGTGCTTTCAGAGCGTGCTGCGTCCGCCTCGCCGATGCGTCTGTTTACAACACAGCTTCTGATATTTTCTCACTGCCTCCAAATAACGTAACATACACCAGCCCCTAAACAGAAAACACAACGATCAAAACCAAAGGAACAAATCGTCCTAACTGAATATATTTGTACGTCCAAATTCAAGTTAATTTTAATGAATATTTAGCCCTATTCATCTAACTATAAAATTTTCAATTTTAGTTATCTTAAAAGGCTGAGATATTGCCTTGGCCATGAAAAATTGTGACATTTTAAGCTCTAGCCTGTTAGTTGCAAGTCAAGATAGTATATGCAATTGTTTGTTTAATATTCTACTTTAAAAAAGGCTGCTTGAATCTATATTGTCAGTCTCACATTTTTTATTTTAGTCCTCATATGAAAATCTAATGTGAGCACCTGTCCCTGAAAAAATACTTTCTGTTTGGAAGTTTGGAAAAACACAGTCTTCTATTTATGATCTATTCACATAACACAGTAAAGTACAAGGATATACCCTTTGCAATTTGCCCATACACAAATTTTTTAACGTATCTATTTAGTCCTGAATCATGACTAGGCAGCATATTTTAAACTTGCAATTGTTTTCCACAATTTAAGTAGTATCTGAAATGACATTCAATTGCTCCTTTTATTTGAATTCTAGCAAGTCTTTTCCATCATACACAGATCATGTGCTTGTTGATGCTTCATCAGCACTAATTTCAAAGCCCTGTGTTCCACATTTTATTGGAGCAATCACAGTATCAGTAACCAGATTTCTACTCCTGAAGTACAGGTGCTCAATAATCAACAACAACGAATTCATCCAACATTTCTCCCAAATATATGCAATGCACATTTTTAGTTTGCCCACCAGAGGTTTTTTTCATCAACAATGTAAAGTATCTGTTTCTATGTACCTGTCAGAGTGATGGGATCTCCTAATGAAGGTGCAAAACCTACAATGTAATTTTTTAACACAGTTATTCATTTTAGAGAGAGAGGGAAAGAGAGAGAAATATCAATGTGAGAGAGAAACACCGATCGGTTGCCTTTCGTATGCTTCCTGAATGGGGACTGACCCAGCAATCTAGGGACATGGGCCAACTAGAATCAAGCCTGTGACCCTTCCGTTCACAGGATGACACTCCAACCAACCAAGCCACAATGGGAAGGACTACAATGTCACTCCATAAAATAATTTACCCAATGGATTATTTTTTTTTCTGGAAAAAAAGGCACAAAAATTCAATAATTTACAGGCATCTTTTTCATGATTTTTGAAAATAGTCAATGCCACTTTTTGTTTTAATATGTAACTTTTAATGACTCTCTGTAGTTGCGATCTTTGCTTTGATGCTTGCAACAAGGGAAGCATACTCTTTTCCCCTTTTTAAGAAACTTAATATGAGTTAACTATAGGCACAATGTTGTATTGCAGATCTCTATAACCTACTCATATTGTATAACTAAATTTTATACCCCTTCAATAGCTACTTCCCACCACTTCTAAATACCAGCCCTTGGCATCCACCATTCACTCTCTGTTTCTAGGACCTTGACTATTACAGACGACTCATATAAGCAGAATCATGCAATAATTGCCCCTCCCTGGTTTTTCACTTGGCATATGTTCTCATGCCTCATCCATGTTGTCACACATGACAGGATTTCCTTCTTTTTAATGGCTATATAATATTTCATTGTATATAAATACCACTTTTCTTTATCCATTCTTCCATTGGTGGACGTGTAAGTTGTTTCCGTATCTTTGTTATTGGGAACAATGCTGCAGTGAACATGGAAGTACTCAAATCTCTTCCAGATCCTGATTTCAGGGTTTTTTTAGATAAACACCTGGTGTGGGATTGCTGGAAGTAAGTAATACTTTGTATTAGGAATAACTCCCTGTGCTTTTTCTGAAAAAGGTCAGTATGCTTGAGAAACCACAGTTGTTTGCCACAGTTAAAACATTAATTTATTTTAAATTAATATTCTTATGTAATTATGATATTTGGTGAAATAATCAGGACATTCAATACTGTAAGTAGGCTTCAATAATGTTTTTTTCATAATACCTACCCTATTTTATATACACACATATATCACATTCACATATTTGGTTACTTCAGCACAGAAAATATTTTTCATGGACAATATACCATCATGGCAACAATGAAAAATATTGAAAAATATAAGCAATAACTCAAAAGAGGCACTGAAAACATTTACTGAGACAAACTGGACTTTGCTTTTAGCTTCTTAGCTAGGGTTAACTAATCAAATCAACTTTTAGCTTGTGAGTAACTTTTAAAGAATGCATTTTTAAGAGGTTTTTTCTTCAAGACAGCAGATCAGACAGCAGATCAGGCACACTTCTGTATCTTGACTCATTCCTGAGACCCTATTATAATGATAGTAAAGGAAAAAAGTAGGAGTAAAAATAACTGAAAAAAATCTTTAGTAGCTTTTTCAGAGCAATATATGGGGACACACACACACACACACACACAAGAAGAGCATAGGAGAAAGAATGGATGCTGAGGAAAGGGAGCTTATAGAAATTAAAAGAAAATCACTGAATAAAAGGTTTAGACTTAGATTTGGAAGACAAATGAAAATTAAATTATTAAGTGATCTGAAAGACTAGATGAAACATAGGAGATACAGATGGTCTATCTAGGAGACTCAACATTACACTACCATTAATTCTATGAAGAAGGCAGAGAAAATGGTCCTGGCTGGTGTGGCTCAAGCGCTGGACTGCAAACCAAAGGGTCACTGGTTCGATTCCCAGTCTAGGGTACATTCCTGGGTTGCAGGCCAAGTCTTCAGTAGGGGGCGCATGAGAGGCAGCTACACATTGATATTTCTCTCCCTCTTTTTCTCCCTCCTGTCCACCCTCTCTAAAAATGAATAAATAAAATCTTTTAAAAAAAGAAAGTAGAGAACACAGATGAGAAATATTATTAATAAAATAATAAATATTACTCAGAACAGAAAAGGAACTTGAGAATTTTAATTGTAAGGACCCACTGAATATCAGTTTGGCAGACTTGAATAAACCCATATTGTGTCACTGGAAACAAACTGGTAGACTACTGAGAAGGCCAATGGTGTGCAGTGATATGTCATAATATTTACACAGTAAGATGAGAAATAATTGTTTTCAAAAGAAGTCTACATTCATGTATAGCATAGAAAAACAATTCACTGGAATTTAAAATAAGCCTCAAATAGTAATTTACATAAATATCTGTGGTCGTTTTACTTCTATTGAAAATGCCCTCCTTTACCTAAAATAGAAGTGAAGAGTTTACATTAAATACTTAGAGATATAAGCACAACAAATCAATTTTTCCTATCATTCTCATATTGAAACTCTGAAATGTTCATGCACACAGATTTTATTAAAAATAGCAAAAATTCTTTAAATACACAGTTCGGCGGAAGTAACACCTGCTTGAGTATGGTTGATGGGGTAATAATATGGGTATAATAATTTATAGTATCAATTTGAGCATTTCACCTAAAAAGTCATATGGTATGCTTGACTGTGATATTGTTATATTACAGAATAATGCTTAAGATTTTATAACAAAAAATGGGACATTATTTGTGCTGGATCCAGTGTATATGACACATATACTATAGTACATGTATTATATTTTATAGATGAAAAACTAAGATTAAGTAATTGCTTCTTTTTTTTATTGTTGTTCAAGTACAGTTGTCTCCATTTTCCTCCCACCAATCCACCCACCCCAGCCATCCCCCCTCCCACCCTTGATCCTACCTGCCTTTGGTTTTGTCCGTGTCTCCTTTATAGCTGTTCCTGAAAACCCTTCTCTGCTTTCCCCCCATTATCTCCTCCCGCCTCCCCTCTGGTCACTGTCAGTTTGTTCCTAATTTCAATGTCTCTGGTTCTATTTTGCTTGCTTGTTTGTTTTGTTGATTAGGTTCCACTTATAGGAGAGATCACATGGTGTTTGTCTTTCACTGCCTGGCTTATTTCACTTAGCAAAATGCTCTCCACTTCCATCTGCTGTTGCATTCTGAAACTCAGTTTCTTCATTTAGAAAGTGGGCTAAACAATGATACTTACACATTTAGTGATTTTTAGAAATAAATGCCCTAATACATATAAAATGATAAGGACAACACCAGGCACAGAGTAATTACTTAGTGACAATTAGGTATTATTGTTGCGACATTGGAAAGTTTAGTCAATTTATCTTTATTTTAGAGCACATGGTTGTAGTAAAAAATAAAACTTGAAAACATGTAGACAAAAATAGAATGCATTAAATTTGGTTGGTTATGAAGAACGAGACTGGGCATAATTTGTACTCAATGATTTTTACCTTTTAATTTAAGTCCTTTTGTACTATTTAATTTTTAAACATATTCAAGTAGAGAAAAAATTACTTCCTTGAAGATTTTCTTCCATTGCATATATTTGTTTATTCTGCTTCTCATAGGCCTGAACATAATAAGCACTGAGTAAACATTTGTGGATGAGTCAATTATGAAAGAATAATCTGTAGAATCTTAATTATCTTTCTCACTCTCGCCACTGACTTTGAAAATAAATTTCTACTATACTTTGAGAGCCTAGATTAGCAAACCTTTCATACTCCAACAATAACTTAATTATTTTCCTTCTTTACTTTAACAATCAAAATGCTGTATAGATAAAATGAAAATATTATTTGTTCATTTCAGCCTACACGTGGTTAGTTTTGTTTCAGAATTGAAATCACCTGCCATTTTCCTATATTTCTGGAAATTTTCTGAGGAAAAAGTATATTACAAGCTTGGAAGTTTGGTCATCACCTTGGATTCTACCAAATCCTGCCATTAGCTTCCTGGCTTACCATCATGTCATTCACTAGTTTTATACGTGATTTGGGAATAAAGGTAATGGGACTTCTGATTATCTACCTAAAGAAGTATAGAGAAATTCTCCATTCAGGCCTTGGGAGGGAAGAACTGATGTGGAGTCCTGTCCTTCACATTTACTGAATAAATCTAAAACTCAGTGCTTCTTTTTAATTAGAGGTGGGTACGGAAGTGAGTAATTATAGTTACTGTAAAGAGGTGTCATGGGCCTTAAATGAAATACAGCATGTGAATGTGATTTGGAAACTGTCCATCACTGCATCAACGGCAACATTTAGCCCAGACTTAAAGGAAACAATGTCAATTATTATTCTGCTTAAAGATGTAGTAGTGAAATCTGAAGAAAAGGCATCATAACTACCATGAACTTTCAAACCCAGACCCTTTTACCTCTCACGTAATCTGAAGAAATGAATACTATAAAATGTTAGCGATGACGAAAATTAAAAAGTTTTCATAAACTTGATAAAGTAATCAATGTCCTATTCTGGTGACTCCTAATTATTCTTTTGGAGAAAACTAGAGGTGACATTTGATGTTTTGGGAGAAAATATTAATCATAAAATAAAAGTATGTTGACTTAAGTTTCTTGATTATTGCATTATAAAGAAAACTTAGAAAAATTAACTTATAAAAGAAAATTGTTTTTAATTGTACATTTATGTGTAGGGAGCACTTTACTGAAAAGCATCTTTAAAAATTGCATCAGACTACTATTTTTATAGATAAACTGCAGCAATATCCTTAATCAGAATATATTCTAAGGGCGTTATCTTGAAGAATAATTTTGAAGCATAAAATGAGAAAAAACTGTGCCTGCAGAAAATAAATAAATAAAGTGCTACCTGTGCTTCCACCAAATCGGGAAAATGCATTTCTGCATTTAACCTATATCTTAGATTATGTTCCTGAATGATACACTGGCTTTTGCTGCAACATCCAGCATATCAAACTTTAACTATTTACAGTTTCTTTCCTCCTTGAAATCGCAATAACAACTCTTTTCCTGGGGGTAGGAGAGAAAGGTTATGCTATAAAAGCTATCTTAAAATGAGCATTTTATTTATGCTGTTTTTATTGAACCTAGGAAGGTTGGAAGTGTTGAAAACTATTCAGGACCCTATGCCATCTGCCCTTATTTCATATGTTCCCTCATATGAGTTGGAACAAAGAAGTGGGCTGGATGGAATTAAAGAATGTATATATATATATATATAAAAGAAAGTAGTGATCAAACGCTACTGATAAGGCAAGCCAGTGTGCTCCTGGGTGATGTGTGTATTCAACTCCAGGCTGACTCCTCTTATGCTAATACAGCCAATTTCCTCTTTTATTTCATTTCTGGAGCCTGAATCTGCGATCTCTGATAAGGTTCCCAAGGATACCGCCTTCACTCACAAACGGGGAGGGGCAGGGGGAGTGGGTGATGGAGATGTGTAACTCGGAGAGAGCACTACTGGATGAATAATTTAAAGCTCCGCCCGGAGATTTGAGGCAAAATGCAGAGATAAGACACACCACAGGGTCTTCTCTGTTTATTCAGAGCTTCATCTTCCAATGACAGCTGACCTCCAAGGTCAAGGGTATGATGGGAAATGGAAAAAAACAGTGGGAAAAGGTACAACACAACCCAGAAGCCAGTAATGATTTACTTTGTGTCAAATGAAAAACTGATCTTTTTATTTAACTACTTTTTTTGGTGTTCATCAATGGAAAACCTGTGATTGAAGAAACTTTGCATAAACTATAATATATTCCTGATATGGAGGGACTCCCACAAGCTCTTTCTCAGCAACTTCAGCTTGACATGGTTTAACACTGTTTTGTGAGGAAATTTTTAAGGTCAGAATGAACTCTGAGTACCAGAAGTGTGTATCACTTAAGACCTCCAAGTGATAAACACAGTAACTGGATTCAAAGGCAGTTTGATCTGTAGTTTTCTCTTAGGCAAAGGGTATTTCCTTGGCTTCCTACCTTTTTAACTTTGCACACAAAAAAGGTTGCACTTTTCCCCCTCATTACATTTTTCTGGAGCCTTACATAATCCCTTTGGCGGGCTAACACATCTCATACACTGAACCTAATCAAATCTTTGTGTTTTTACTAGTTTGCTGCCTAAATCTCTGCGTCTAATAACTCTTTGCAGCTCAGAAAATTTGAAGCCATTTGTCCTGGCTGGAACCATATTGTTGGTTTTAGGATCTTACAAATTCTGACAGTAAGACATGCACCTAGGAAAGCCCTGCTCCCCATTATCAAAACCGTCTGCTCCGTGGCTCCTATTTGTTTCCATAGAATACAACCATGACCTCTGCAGAGAGAGAGGCAATGTCAAATGTTTCTCAGGGCTGGTTTACATTTCCCTCATAGTCTGAAACTGCTGTTTCTGCTTTCCTCTGTTTGAATGTTACCCATGTTTTCATTCCTGAGCAATCATACCTTTTATCTTTTTTAGATAAACATGAAAACATACGAAGGTCACTGCTGGGTGAGAGGTAAGATGTGCGTGACTGCCACCCAGCCTCTCCGTGTTTTTTTTTTCCTCCCTTCCTTAACAAACACTCCTTGAGGGTTCCAGTGGAGTGAGACGAGTTATAAGTATGATTCACAGGCTGGCCACATTAAGTGCCCGTACAGGTTGTCCCTCCAAGGGCCCCATTAGTGTGGCGCCAGCCTGCTTGGTGTTTAGCACGCACTTTGCCCATGTCCCCTTTTTCAACATTCTTGTTTTTATATTTAGAATCTATCAAAGCAAATGCAAGGTGAGCTCCATTTTATTGCTTCCTGGGTGTATTTTATGCGTTTTTGCTAAGTCTTAAAAGAAAACCATCCCCATTCTTCCTGGCCTGGACCTTTTTTCTTTCTTTCTTACTCTTTCTGACTTTCTTTCTTTCCTTTGCCCACATAGCAGGAAGAGCCATAGGAGAGAGAGCACAGAAACTGAAACACAAGCTCAGCTAATCATAAAGTCTCTGATTAGAATGGACCCTTGATGGCTATAAAGGAAACTAAAACACGAACTTTTGGGGCAATGATGGAATGTGGGTCTTTAACTTAGCCCTATGGAAATCTCATGTTATTGACTTAGAAATCAGATATGCAGCTTAATTTTGACATTGAGAATCACTTTTAAAATGCTAAGATATAACTTTGATTAACCACTAGTGAGAATGGCAAGTCAGTTGGTTACTGTTTGCTCCTTTCATAGAAATTACAGTCATAGTAGCTTTTATATGTCAACAAATTACACATCAGTGTAAGCTTTGCAATAAACCCATGAGAAAAGTACCCATTTTGCCAGATAATATTTACTAAATTATGTTCCAAAAAATGTGCAGCACAATATCACTGTGGGCTAAATATCACATATAACCCATGATACATGATACTCATTTTATTCTAAAATGGACTTAGCTTTTAAAACTATTGGCTTTCTTAGGGAATCTTCTTGCCCTTTTTCCTCCC
>VMDR010027890.1:0-13385 GCA_007922815.1 Macrotus californicus | reverse complement strand
CTATACTGCATCCTGGTCCTAACAATTAAGAAAAAGAAGTGAGCTCTCAGCTTTATTAATAATTTCAGAAAATTATTTCAGTATAAACAGATGTACTCCATTATTAAAAATCATGCTCTTCCAAAAGACATATTCTAAGCATGTCTCACACGATTGACTTTATATCTGTTGAATTGATTCTATTAATATAATCAACACTCACTTTGCTAATTGCAAGACGCACAAGGCACTAGTTTAGTACATAAGGATTTTAAGTTCTCATGGCTTGTCTTGCTTCTTTCTGTCACAGGAAAATGCTGATTACATCCTGCTGCACATGTCACAAGTTCACTGCTGAGCAAGGCTGTGGCATTTAAATTAATGCATTATAAATTTTTCTATTATACTAGAGAATTAAGAGTAGGCAAATATAACTAATTATGAAAAATTTGAATCAAATGATTCATTTTGGTATTTTTACTTCATTAAGTACCCAGTCTCTAAAACAGTAATTCTCATTCTTTTACAATTTCTGATTTTTCACTCAAGAACTTTCTCTGAGCAAGGTTGGTTTTTTCCTCATACATTAAACAGTGTTACAGTATTAAACCGTTTTGATATGCCTGGAACAATTGCAGGAATACCCTCTCCTGAGACTTCCTGCTCTCCTGTCACACTTTCTTTGGCCCCTACCCACCCCCCGTATCCTCCCTGCCACCCCGCTCCTCTACTTTAGATCCCTGCTAGGACACCTGGGAAGTTCTACTAGCAGCCTCACTGCCCCCCCCTGACTCTTCTCACCTATTACCTGCTGCTGCCCTGCTTCCTCTTGTCTCTGCCCACCACACTTATTCATCATAAGATACCATTTTTAGGAATCTTCCAGTATTTGAGCTCCTCACTAATATTAAAAGGAGCGAAAGGGACTTCCTGTCAAGATGGAGACATAGGTAAACACAGCTTGTCACCTCTCCCAACCACATCAAAACTACAGCTAAACTATGGAACAACCATCACTCAGAATGGTCGGAAATTGGGGTGAATAGAAGTCCAACAACTATGGAATTAAAGAAAGCACATCCATCCATACTGATAGGAGGGGTGGAGATGTGGTGTGGGCTGTTCCCACATCCATGTATAGTGGATAAAAATTTGGGAGAGATATCTCAGGAGCAAGGAGTTCCAGCCCCACACCAGGCCCCAAAGCCCAGGGTTCCAGTGCCAGGAAGATAAATCTCTACAACCTCTGATTGCAAAACCCAGCAGGGATGGAGTCGGTGGAAGAAAATTCTGGAGTCCCGAGCAGTTCTCTTAAAGAACCTGCACGTGGACTTATTCAGACTCAATCTCTCTGAGGTCCAGCACTGGGGTAGCAGCTTGAAAAGAAACTTTGCAGGCTAGAAGAGATTGGCCAGAAATATTCAAAGTCATGAAAAGCAGGGACCTACAGCCAAGATTGCTCTACCTAGCAAAGAAATCATTTGGAATCAAAAGGGCAGATAAAGAGCTTCCCAGACAAGGTAAAGCTAAAGGAGTTCATCATCACCAAACCATTATTACATGAAATGTTAAAGGGACTTATTTAAGAAAAAAAGATAAAAACTATGAATAATAACATGGCAATAAATATACATCTATCAACAATTGAATTTAAAAAACAAAGCAAACAAGAACTGAGAAGCATGGACACAGAGAGTATTTTGATGGTTGCCAGATGGGAGGGAGGTGTGGAGGAAAGGGTGAAGAAGTGAGGGAATTAAGAAGGACACATTGTAGTTACAGAATAGCCATGGCAATGTGAAGTACAGTATAGGAAATGGAGTAGCCAAGAACTTACATGTATGACCCATGGACATGAACAATGGTGTGGGGATTGCCTGAGGGAGTGGGGGGTGCTGGGCGGTAGGGGGCAAAGGGGGAAAATTGGGACAACTGTAATAGCATAATCGATAAAACATAATTAAAAAACAGAATGAGTAAAAGAAACAAAAAGAGCACATGTTGCCACAATTTCTTTCTGTTCTTTGATGGATGAAATTGTTCCTTTATTCATGAAAAGAGAAATAAAAGTAAAAAATAAAAAACAAAACCACAAATTTAAATATTCAAACTCTATCTTTTTGTGTGTGTGTTTTTTTTAACCAAGAAAATTAGCAACATCCCTGCTGAGGCTTATGAATTCTAAACAGGCTCTAGTGTGCCTCAATATGCTGCAAAAAACAGACAAAAACCTGCAAAGAGGAACTCCCTTTGTTTGCCTTTGCAGAAACTCATTCCTAATATACCTGTGCAAAAATAAGCCCCTTCATTTTTCATGCATTGTTTCATGCATATAACAAATAACCTCATGGAATCGTGGCTTCTAAGTTGTGGGATAAACATCTGTAAAACAGGCTGAGGATCCTAAATGCCAGTTTCATGGCTGAGGTATGTGAGAAAAACCCAGAATGGGATGAAGTCACATGCTTCTTTGGGGGAGAAAAAAAGGGCAACAGGAAGGTGACCTGTGGGGGGTAGGTGGCATTATGGGAAACTTTGCTGCAGTGAAAGGGGTGAGTGAGCCAAGAAGGAAAGGCCTGAACAGTGGTCTGCAAGGACAGCCCATCAGTGTGGGGAAACACCTGGAGGTGGTCGTGCTGAAAATGGACACCGGCAGAAGAGAAGTCAATCCTACCACTTCCCCTAAGAAAACCGGGTCTGCTCATGCTGCTCTGTGAGCCCTGGGATGTCAGAGTCAGCTGGAAGTGGTCGCATGGAGGGATTCATGTGCAGTTTGTGATGCAAGTTCAAGAATAGCTCCGTGCAGTTATTGATTTTGTTTCAGTTACTTTATTTGTGAAATAGGCATTGTTATATCTAATTTATAGGATCGATATGAGGATTAAATTAAATAAAATTATATATAGGTATTGCATATAAGCACATGAGAATTGATCAGTAAGTGATGATCTTTTAAATCTTAAACAAGGATGCCACCAGTATAAGGCATCTATGGGATAACTGCCAGGGCTGTGGCTGTGAAAAGTGCCAAAAATAAAGTAGAATTTGGGTGTTAGAAACCGAGAAAAATGAAGACAACTAAGTATTTTACTTAGCCATGTGTCATATAATAGAGCATACAAGCTTACAGCGTCAAACACTGGCTAATAGTAAAAATGAAAAATAATTGCTACCATTTTGAAGTACAAACCATATGCCGGACACTGCCCTCGAGCATTTCTCAGTGATTAAATACAATATTTGTCCTGTTTTCCTGAGAGTTACCAAAGGTTAAAATGAAGGAGTTTGACACACACACACACACACACACACACACACTGGAGATAGACTTTCCCAATGGCCTCTAGACTGCTGGGAAAATATAAACGGCCTCTTGGCTAGGCAGGCAGTTGTGACCTGTCATTACATAACTCAGAGTTAAGAACAAAATGTGCCATGAGTTCCACGTGTAAAGGGCCCCTGCTCTGGTTATGTAGCACAAAAACATCTGTGCTTGATTAGTTCCTGCTTGGAGTTGGAGCGGAGATGGACTGAGAAATAGAAGCTGGGAGTCATAGTGTGGGAGCGAAGTTCTCCTAGGGTTTTGGGGGTGACTAAATACATGACACCTGATACTGGGCAGATGCGATTACTAGTACACTATTAGTCCCATACACTCACAGCCCAGGGGATGCAGTGAGCACTACATAGAGGTCGCATTTCGGAACAGAATGATGGTGGAACGCAGGCTTTTTACCATCAAGAGGGTGCTGCGACCTCTGGTTTCCACGTGAGCGTGTGATTGGCTTGTTTGAATGATGCTGCAGGCTGGCAGGGACTGAAACCACTGCTCAGGGACAAGCAGGAACAACTGTGCCTTGTCCCCTTGATGAGAAGGGTTGTCTGCCTAGCAGATTTAACCTGTGTAAGCAGAGTAGGGAGGAAATTTGGTAGTTAAGCCCAGTTAAGGTTCTCTCAGTTTACCGGATATCAAAATATTTGGCCTTCTTTTTAGACCTTACCCTGTTGAGTTTAGGGACTCGGAGTCCAGAGATATTGAGTTAGTTAACCTCAGACCACGCAGTGAGTGAGAATGGCAAAGCTTGACACTGGCCTCTAACTCCCTGTCCTACTTCTGTATGAGTTCATAATTTCTATACCACTTGCCTTACAAAGTGCTTTCTAAAAGGATTTGTGGTGACATGCTATAAAATATGCATGAACAGGAAGATCACCGAAACAGAAATGGAGTGCTGACATTTGAAAAATTACACAGTATGAAAGATTTTCCCACACACACCATGAAACTAATGAAGCCAAGCTCTAGAGACCCTCACTTGCACGGACATGTTCGAAGGCCCTGGAAAGTGCTCTCAATAAAATGTGTTTGTGTGGTCATATATTTTTGACAAACGTGCAAAATAAAAAGAAATATTTTAACCACAATCAGATCATGACTGCTTTCTGTTTCAGCTCCAACTTCCCTTGCCACGTTCCTTATTGTCAGTATAGGCAATTTTGAGATGCTTCTGAGGGAAGGTTGATCTAGAGATACAGTTAGTGTGAGTTTAGTGAGATATTCTGTACCTGCTGCAGTGGTATCTAATAATGCACAATTACATTACCTGGCACAGTATAAAACTGGCTCCTTGGACTTCTACCACTCACAGGGACAAAAACATCTGGCAAAATGACATCAAGGTGAAGAGTCAAAAAATGTTCTGTAAGATGAACAGGTCCTACAGTGTGTGGCGTGTGGGTGACAGAGCAGAGACAAGGTTTGGAATATACAGAGGGAGAACTTGGAAAAATTTTTCCATGCCTCACATTTTTGCATGTCACTCATTTTCTGCGGTCCCTCTTCCCGGAACTCCAACCATAATTCTTCCTAGCACCACTACAATCAAATTCTTTCTCTATTTGTCAATGTAATTTTTTATTTGTATTGTTCTTAGTGTTGTAATCTTTTAAAGTGAATTAAATTGAATATTTCTGTAGCGTCATCCTGATATCAGTCAATGTAGTTATTTTTAAGGAAAACTAATGAACCCTAAGGTTTCTGAGAAATATTCTTCGAGGTCTATCAGGTTTGGTATTTGAACTGCCCTACATTTATACACTTTCTTTGTTTGCACATCCAGGTAAGATTTGTTTTAAAAAAATGAATCGCACCACACAAGGATAACAGTTGGAAAAATATTGAATTATCGAAGGATGCTACAGTCATTTGCCTTATTTTTACATGGTTACAAGTCGTCTGCTGTCACTTATGTATTGCTGGATGCCTGTCTCTAGCAAGTCTCTCCAAGTCAGCCTCCATCTCTGATTTTTGAACTGCTGTAGACCAGGATCTATGTAACCATCCCAACCACATAAGAGTCAGCATTCTGAGTGAGAGCCTATGAAAGAAGCCAGACATTTAGAAGATGTCAGATATGCTCAGGGAGTTTTCCACACACATGTCAAATAAATTCAATGGCCGTTTTTGTGATTATTTCTTTCATGTGTCTGTCCTGTGAAAGCAGGAAAGGTGTCAATTTTATTTGGTTTTGCCTGGCACAGGAAGAATAAATAGACATTTCTGTTGGACTGGATTCTTCAGAGGGCTGACATTGCTAGAGCAACAATTGTTAAATGTATTCTTACTGTACTTACATAATGAGTTCCTCTGCATATTGATATAACTGAACTCATACTCCATATGTGTAACGTGACTTTCACAAGCTATATTCTTATTCAAATTATTGTGTCATCGCTCACATTTTCAGAATGTTTCCTTTGGGTATGGTTTTGGAGTTGAAGCCATGCTAAAGACTTACCCCCCCTGTGGCATCTCTTTGTCACTAGAGTGTAGATGTAGTATTAGAATTGAGTGGCTAGGATGGGCAATATAGTAAAAATGATTGTAAAGTACAGTGAAGAAAATATATTTTTTGGCTTCCTGTAACTTTGCTTGAGCCAGCCCCAGAGAGTCCTGTAATAAGATATAAGTGTACGACATTTCAAGTGGAATACTTAGATGTAGGCAACTTTCATGCGGCTGTTGTTATTTATACAGTCTTGTCTGAAGATTCAGTTAGGCAGTTTCCACACATGACCTGAATTGGTGTGATCTCCATAGATTTAGAATCCTTAATTGCCAATGTTGACTATTTTAGATTTTCTTCTTTTCAAATGCAGGATAGTTCTTTTCTCAACAGCATACCCAAGCACATAGCCAAGAGGGACTTGAAGATTTCTTTATTTTGACAAAACGATACTCTTTGGGGAAGGCTGAATTACTTGCACCTATTATTAGGCAGATATTACCAATTCAGTGGCTGCAAGATAATGAGTAACATGCTAAGTTATACAACTTGGCATTTCATTATGCTCTCTGTAAACACTGTAAGAATATCATTTTGTGTGGAACTTTCCTGAGGTGCTCTAGGCAGACTTTGAATATAACACTGGAGAAAGTACTGTCTAGGTCCAGCCCGCCAAGCTCAATGCCAAGAGTTTGTCTTTCATGATTTACTGAACAGGGGTAGACATGACTGCAATGTAGGATGAGTTCCAAAACATAGGGAGGAAGTGAATATCATGTGAGGAAGATGAGAAATGTCTCCTTGTAATATGTCTCTCCTGTCTGACTGAATTTTAAACAGGGGAAGTCATTGTCTCTAAAGTCCCACAGTTTATATGTAACAAAATTGAAATAAATATAGAGTACCTACTGTGAGCCAGATCTTGTGGTATCCTAGCCAGATTCCCTTAAGAGAGACTTCAGATAGGCATCGTTTAACAGAGAGGAACTACTGCACAACCCTCTACAATGATTTTGTGTGGAGTTCTTTGATTCATAACTAACACATATAAAAGAACATGTACTGCCTGATTTCATAAGATGTTCTGAAGCAGTCAAGTCTCAGCTAAGCGTCATCCTGCTTTCTGTTTCCACTCCAACTTCCCTTGCCACGTTCCTCATTGTCAGTATAGGCAATTTTGAGATGCTTCTGAGGGAAGGTTGATCTAGAGATACAGTTAGTGTGAGTTTAGTGAGATATTCTGTACCTGCTGCAGTGGTATCTAATAATGCACAATTACATTACCTGGCACAGTATAAAACTGGCTCCTTGGACTTCTACCACTCACAGGGACAAAAACATCTGGCAAAATGACATCAAGGTGAAGAGTCAAAAAATGTAAACACATCAGAATGAGTTTACCTGAGAGAGAGTGTGGAGACTTACCAGGAAGGAGCTCAAGACAACATTCTGAAGTGAAGGAAATGTTCTATAACTACAGAACTGTGTTTCATAGGTATATGCGTTGTCAAAACTCACTGAACTGTGAGCTTAAAATTGGAACATTTTTCTGTAGGTAAATTATACCCCAAAACAGCATTTTTTAAAAGAAAGAGACAAAACCAAACAAAATGCAATTGAAGCATGAAGAAAGTCATTTTGACTGGAGAATTTGAGAAAGGTTTTGGAGCAGAAGTAAATTTTGAGTTGGTCACTCCGTGGAAAGATTTAGGAAGATATTGATGATAGAGGAAATAGTAAGAACAAAATATGACTTGTATAAAGTATAGGGAATCCTCAGGGAATAGGAAATCTGTTTTTGTTACACAGTAGGGTAATATTTGAGCCCAGAAATGACTTGGAAAAATTGTCTTTGAACACTAGATTAACCAGTGTGAAGGAATCTGGAACATTTACAATCAGCAAGCCTTTACCTGACAATCTCTTCCCATATATTAGAATATCTATCATGTCAAATTAATGATCAAAGAAACTAATGAGAAAAATTAGGACTTCAGAAAAAGGAGCACAGAAGCCACAAATGAATGAGTGTGTGTGTGTGTGTGTGCGTGTGTCTGTGTGCAGTTACCAGAGTGATAGCAAGTATGTATATGCAGGTAATCTGTGCTATGTCCTGTTCAAAGCACTTTTTATTTATTTAATGACTTAGAAAAACAATCATCCTAGGAGTAAGGTACTAGAATAATCTCCATCTGAAAGGGGAGAAAACTGAAGTACAGAGAGGTCAAGCAACTTGTTCAGTCATACGTTTAGTAAGTAGTCAACCAGATTTTGATTCCAGGCAGTTAAGCATCAATGTTCACGGTCTAAACCAAGATACTAGGCTATAGTGCCAAGAAAAGGCATAGGACTATCCCTTGGAGAGGAGTGAAAGATTAAAAGGGATTTTATTTGGAGGCTCTGCTGAAATTAGTGCATATGAATAAGGACACCCTGGGCTCCCTCCAGAAGTTTTCAATTCTGAACCTTTGGGCACTGGCACACACCGCAGATAGGCCGTGTATCAGTCTGCAGCCTGAAAAGTGTGGTCCACAGGGGGAAGTAAGGAAGTGATTCACTACCAAGATGTGCCTCTTCTGAGTGTTTGGGAAAGGGTGGACACTCATATCCTGGAGATATTTTTAGCCTGCGGCAATTTGCTCACCTCTTCCAGGCCTAAGAGCAGTAAGTAAGGTGGAAAGGGTGCGAGGGGAAGTGTGGACAGGGGTGTCATTATAAAGCGCTGACACTCACGTTATGTCGGTGTTGTGTTTTGGGCAGCTTCAGAAAGCGGGGATGGAAAGCTACTGAGCTGGTTTCAGGCGCTGAACCTTTTTACGTTCCCCTTCGGTTTATCTTAAGGTTGCTGCTTTGAAAGAGCAAGTAAGAAACTCTGCTTTTGAGTGAATTTTTGAGACTTCTGATAGTGTCATATTTTTTGAAAAAGTCAGGCAAGCACACCAACCACATGTTTATATTTTGTTTAGTGAAGTAGAAAGTCATGTATCATTTCCAAAATATTACCTTATCCTAGAAACAGATATATGCATATCTGTGCAGGTTCTAACATATCTACAAGTGTGTCTCCAAAAATCTGTAGCCACATAGAAGATAGCAAACTTCATAGTGGCATCTGAAATCTCATTTTGAAATAAGACCTATAATTATCATAAAGAGGGAAAACTAATAAATTTGGAGAAATAATTGAAGAGATTAAAAAGCTAGAAAATAATCTGTTTTATTTCCCTCTACAAAATGCACATTAATAACAATAGAAATGGATGGAATGCTGTGACTTTGGGATTTATTTAAAAAAAACATAAGATGAAATGATTTGGGAAATGTGTCTGACAGATGCTTAGCAAGAGGCTTCCTTTAAAAACCTCCAAAATATTCTCAGCTTAGAGAATCGAAGTTTACCTGTATCGCTCATGTTCTGCCTAGCCATAAAAATGTTAGTCTCCTTTCACAGGTTAATGACACTAAATTGTTTTCAGATTCCTCTGCATATCAAATAATATTTTTAAAAATATCAGTGTAATTGAACTTGAGTTCAAAATTAACCTTTAAAGGTACCCAGGTGGAAAGGAACAAAGGCAAGTAGATTATGCCACTTATTAACTCTGTCCCTTAAGCAAATCAAGAGGCCCTAATGAATTTGTTACCTCATCACCAAATGTACCAGGCAGGACTAGTTAAAATTATAATTGTATTTTGAGCACTGAGTATGTACTAGATACAATTCTAGGTTCTGGATATACAAGGGTGAATAGAATAAACAAAATTCTCTGCCCTCATGAAATGTACATTTCAGTGAAAAGGGGAGAAAATAAAGTGAATGTGTGAAATATCAAATAATATGATGAAATATAAAGCAGGCATGAAAATGGACCCTGGGGTGGTGTAAAAAGGTCCTCTGAGGAAGTGACATATGAACAGTGTCCTATATAAAATGTGTATCAAATGTTACTACAAAGATAAAATATTTGATAATTATAAACATTGTATATGCATAGACAATAAGACTATACTCTTCCATTTATCTGAGAAACGAGAGCAAAAGAAGATTTATTTGAAATTCAACCATAAGCTCAGTCAGACAGCAGAGACTGACAGGATTCTGAGAAACAGCCCAAATTATAACCCCCAGATATGATTAGGACTAGACCAGAAGTCAGCTCAAAAAATTGTTGGAAAGTGTTATTCTTTAGGTTCAAGAAGTTTCAGAGACTGTGAACTAATATGACTCGTGTCTGACATACGTTCCTCCACCCCAGAAAATGCAGTTACCCCTAGAGCAATGATCTTCAACCTTTTTCATCTCATGGCACACATACGAGGTCTGTCCAGAAAAGGTCCAGCCATTGTTAATATAGCAAGAACGGTGTGTGTGACAGTGATGTAAACTGGCAGCCAAGGAGAGTGGACTGGAATGTGCCTGCGTGAATGATGGTGACTACACTGTAATAATCAGTGGGGGCAGTAGACACTGCTGAGTGAACACATGCATTGTGTGGCTATCACATTCAAAATGACTAAGCAAATAGAGCAAAGAATCTGCATCAAATTTTGCATTAAGCTTGAACATTCCTCCACAGAAACTATTCAGATGATTCAGAAGGCTTTGGGGGATGATGCCGTGAGTGCAGCGCAAATAAAAGTGAGACACAAATGCTTCAAAGATGTTTGAGAATCTGCTGAAAGTGATCCACGTTCTGGAAGGCCTGCAATAAGCAGAACACCTGAGAATGTTGAACATACATGGGCTGCAATCAACAAAGATCGGCAAGTGAACTGGAAGCTGATCTGGGGATTCCAAAAACTACTGTGTCTGAGATTTTGACACAGGACCTGGCCATGAAACATGCAGTGGCAAAATTTGTTCTGTGGCTTCTGCTTCCAGAGCAGAAGGAACATCGTGCTGCAGTTGCTATGACTTGATTCAAACCACTACCAGTTAACCAGATTCCCTCAAGAAAGTCATAACTGGAGATGAGTCATGGTCTAGGGCTATGATCTGTAAACAAAGGCCCAGTTATCTCAACGGAAGTCATCTATTTTTCCATGCCCAAAGAAGGCATAGCAAAGTCAGAGCAAGATTAAGACCATGTTAACTGTGTTTTTTGATTGGAAAGGTGTTGTCCATCATGAGTATGCCCCCCCAGGCCAAACGATTAATAAGTACTACCTCAGTGTTTTAGTCAGTTGAGAGATGCAATATTGACAAAAAAGGCCTATAGCAACAGGTGATTGACAGCTTCATCACAACAATGTGCCTGCTCATGCATCACATCTTGTGCAGTGTTTTTTGGTGAAACATCAAATCACCCAGGTGACTAAGCCCCCCTACAGCCCAGATTTGGCACCATGTGACTTCAGGATTTTCCCAAAACTAAAATCACTTTTGAAAGGGAAGAGATTTCAGACCATTGATGAGATGCAGGAAAATATGATGGGGGCAGCTCATGGAGACTGGGAGAACTGTGTGAGGTCCCAAGGTGCCTACTTTGAAGGGGACTGAGGCATCATTGTGCCATGTACAATGTTTCTTACATCTTGTATCTTCTTCGGTAAATGTCACTATTTTTCATATTATGTGGCTAGATACCTTCCAGACAGACCTATAAACTAATTACTGAAATTCTGTGACATACCAAAAAATATATTTTTATCAAAAACAGGTATAATTTTGATTCATTCACACAGGAAGCTGTTGTGTTGGTTGTTTCCTTTTTATACTTGACAACCTAAGGGAAAAGAGGTCAGTGTCCCTACTAAATAATCTGATATTGCAAATTTAAAAAAATTTTGCAGCATACCAGTGTGCCAGGGCACACTGGCTGAAAATCGCTGTCCTAGAGAAATGTAGAAAAAACATGATTCCATAGGCCAACATCAACAGTCTGAGTCAGTGCATCCAGAGGGAAAAGGTACATCATTATTAAAAATTTCTATACTGTGTGAAGAGTGAGGGGTAGAGGACAACTTACTTTCTAAAATCATGCAATTGCCTACACTTCTATTCAGGAGACCAGAATATCATTAGCCTTTTTGCCTTTCTAATTCCAAAAAATATTTTAAACAATACTGTTCATCATGAAAAAAATTTGTGTCTCTTAACCGTCATTTTTTTCTATAAAAAACACCTGCCCTTTCCATCTATATCTCTCTCTATACACACATATATATATCTACTATATATATATATATATACATATATATATATATATACACACACACACACACACAAACACATATATATGTATATATATATACACATCAAAGCCTCTTCTGCAACAGGAATAGATAAGAGCACCATCATAATGGGACCAAATAATGCCCTTCAGTTACTGATGCTCATGAAGCTTTTATAAAGATATTTGGCTTCCTCTTAGCACGGGCACTAGGTTCCAAACCTGGCAGTATCACCTTTTATGACAGCCTCGACAATCTTAAAATGTCTCATTCACTGTAGTTAAAGGCTTGCCAAGACTCAAGGAGAGGGAAGACAGACCTAACCTCTTGATGGAGGAATGTCAACAATGTTCCTTAAATGAAGATATTAGAAAGCTAGAAATTCTATTTTTATTTACCTCTAAAAAATGCACAACAATTACAATAAAAGTTAAATGGAATACTGTGGTTTGGGGTATTATGAAAATAAATCATAAATGTATATGTATGCATATATGAGGAGATTTATTGTAGGAGTTCATTCATGTGGTTATGGGAGCCTAAAGTTCCACAACCTGCCATCTGCAACCTGGAAAACCAGAAAAATTAATGGTGTAATTCAGTCCAAGTCCAAAGTAAGTCCTGTTCTGAGTGAAAAAGCAACAGAAGCAGGAGCACCTGTGTCTAAGAGCAGGAGAAGATGGATGTCTCAGCTCAAGCAGAGAGAGAGAATTTGACCTCTTGTTCTGTTCAGGCCCTCTGTGGACTGGATGATGCCCCCGGGCATTGCTGAGTACAAGCTCCTTTACTCAGTCCACTGATTCAAATGCTGAACTCCTTCAGAGACACGCTCACAGATACACCCAACTATATGGGCATCTCTTAGCCCCGTCAAATTAACATAAAGTTAGCCATCACAAAGCATTATTGGATTTAGTTAGCACATTTTACTATACTTGGAAAGGAGTGAGCAAGATGACATTACTACGTACATCTCTCATTCTGAGAATAATTCAATAGCGAGTATTATGATCCTCTAAGGGACTCGTATTGTTTCTCCTTATGATACAGGGAGGAAAGTTAGAAAGCTCAGAAATCAATTTTACGCTTGAATCACAGAAACTCTACTCCTACTCTGATTCATTTATATCCCTTGTTTAAAATTTTCTAATTTACTAAACTTTTAGTAACATTTGAAATTTCCTTGAAAGGTGAAATAAATACTGCATTTTAAATAAATATTGAATGAATATTTAATATCTCAACATTAACCTGCTCAGGCATATTTCTGAAACAGCCCTGTGACGGACTAAGTAGATACGAACTCAGAAGTTAAAACAGATCCTTTTTTGAAACATTCCCATTTTAAAATATGTAGCTATTTCATGGATGTAGCTAAAGTATATTTGATTGAATGCTTTTTTCAATATGAAGTTGTTAAAAAACTCAGTCACAAAGAGGCTAATA
>VMDR010027889.1:0-13383 GCA_007922815.1 Macrotus californicus | reverse complement strand
CTGTCACACACACACACACACACACACACACACACACACATGCAAAACCACACACACACACACACACACACACACATGCAAAACCAGGCAAGTGTAACTGAACTGAAAGCTGTAGGAGTTCTAACTATGAGGAGCTACATGAGGGCAAACTGGGAGCCCCTGCCAAGAAGCACATGTGTGATGAATGAGGGTTTCTATATAACCCAGCAGCAATAATAATAATAGTCTCTTCTATGGGCACGCGGGCTTACTCATGGGAACTTCTCACAGACGCGACCTTATAAACCTGGGTGGCTTTTCACTATGGTAGATGGATTACAGAGGTTATTCTCTGCACCGTTTGGATGAGGAAAGCAAGTAACAGAGACGGAAAATAAATTTCCTGTTGTTGCTGTAGGGCAAAATTAACACCAAATTCAGTGCGAGTAGTGAATGCACAGCCAGAGACATGACCAACATAGCATTCAACCCCATCGACCAACTTATTCACCTGGGCTTGGTTTCAAATTATTTGGGCTATTTCCAAAAATCAAATCCATCTTCAAGGGTCATTTAATTCAGTTTCTTCATCTCACCCAGGGTGACTTTGACAGCTGCAGAGGAGAGGGACAAGGGTTTCAGAAGTAGTTAATGCTATTCTGTTTGAAAGAGCAAGGTTAAGGAGACCTCCCTGGGACGCTCAATTTTATACTGGCTCATTATGTGATTTTGTGGGTTTCATTTAAATTTATCTGGAAAGAGGCAAGGGCACTCGCCCTATGTGCGTTTGAGAAGTGGTATATGCCGGGGGCCCTGGCGAGGTGGCTCCGCTGGTGAGTGCATCATCCTGATGCACCAAGGTTACGGGTTAGCCGATCCTGGTCAGGGCCCATACAAGAGAGAATGGACCAAAGAATGCGGAATCAATGTTTCTCTCCTTCGCCCCCCCCCCTTCCCTCTTCCTCTCTAAAATCAATAAATTAAAAAAACAAATATGATGGGTAACTTCATTTAACAAACAGTTATGGAATATTTTTAGCATCTCTGTGTAAGGGTGCTGAGTATAAGGAGGACGGTCTCCTGCATACATCTGGCCTCATCACTCACCGTCTCTGGGATCTCTCAGTGCCTCACTTCCCTCAACTGCAAAATGGAGATAATCATTGAGCTGCAGAAAGTATTAAATGAGGTAACATATAAAGTGCTTGGCACTCAGCAAATGCTCTAATGTTTGCTGTGGTTATTGTAAGGCAGCGGGGGAGAGCCGCATGGGGAGTAAATAAGCGGTTGAAGACCGAGCTCCTGCTTCCACAGGCTCCAGTCTCTGTTGGTGACAGACACACACCCAGGCTGCTGGAGAAGGCAGACGGTGTGCATGCACTTTAGAGATTAAGTGATTAGCCTAACTCTTCAAACTATAATTCCCTGCAGCACGATTCCTATTTCTATTTATGCTGCAATACTTAGATCTAGAAATAAACTGCACTTTTCAAATATTTCATGGAACAAAATAAACTTTACCTAACGTGAAAACTAATAGCTGCCAGGATGATATTGGAGAAAAAGAAACCTTCTATTGTACTCCCTCCAATAAGCCCACAGGGGCAGAACAATGTGCCAAACTTGCTCCTGCCAGAGGGGAAAGAAACCTGGAGGTAGGACCAGTGAAGTCATAGATGGGTGCCCACTTATCTCACAGGGTTGTCCCTTGGACTCGGAGCTCAGAGGACCTTTGTGACCTGATCGGCTCCTCACATGCCAGCCACACACGTAGTTCCAGGCTTTGTTACCTTCTTGCCTACAACGCTCTGGCCAAGTAAATTCTGAGCTGTCCTTGAAAACTCAACCAGGTATCACTGCCTTAAGAAAGCGTACCTTGACACCAATCTCCCTGTCTCTGGGCTCACGTTATACCTTTACCTCCACTATAGCATTTATCACACACTGAATCACACATCTTAGATTTCTTTTTCTTCGCTCTGCGGCCTTTTGTTTCCAACACATCACTCAGTACAGTCCCTGGCACAAAGTACACATCGATAAATGTTAGATGGAGGAATAAATGCTGGTGGGTGATGGATAAATAAAGAGCTCCCCTGAGCTGAAAAGCAAGGCCAGCCCTGCTGGGGTTCTGCTGATCTCACCCCAGGAAGGCTGAAGCTCAGCAGAACAGTCAGGGCACACAAGTGAGGAATTTGCCGGAGGCACGGACAACAGTTAGTGACAAATTCAGATGACATCTCAGAACTTCTGACTCATAATCCAGGACCTTTTCACTGTTCCACAGTGTTTTATTATGAGATCTCGACTGATAATTGTCTTGCTATGGTCTCACGTGTTTTATCCTTGCCATTAGGAAAAGAGAGGGGGAAAGTGACTACAAGGAGCAAAGTAGGCTGAAATTTCTGTTTCCATAAATTTAAGCATAAATTTAATTTTAACTTAATTTCACATTGAATTAAGTTTTAAAATAACTTAATTACTATAAAATTGAATTAAACTAGATATGAAAGAAATAAAATTTAATTTAATAGAGCATTGATTTTTTAATTAAATTTAATTGTTTATGCTATTACAGTTGACCCAGTTTTTCCCCCTTTTGCCACCCTCTACCCAGCTTCCCACCACTCCCTCAGGCCATCCCCACACCATTGTCCATGTCCTTGGGTCATGAATTCATAGAAGTTCTTTGGCTACTCTATTCCCTATGCATCCCCATCCCTATGTAAAGTACACTTTACATCCCCAAGACTATTCTGTCACTACCAATTTGTATTTCTTAACCCCTTCATGTTTTTTTCCATCCCCCCAACCCCTGCCCATCTGGTAACCATCAAAATGTTCTCTGTATCTATGATTCTGTTTCTGTTCTTGTTTGTTTATTTTGTTTTTTAGAATCACTTGTTGATAGACGTGTATTTATGCCATTTATTGTTCATATTTTTTATCTTCTTAAAGAAGGCCCTTTAAGATTTCATATGATGCTGGTTTGGTGGTGATGAACTCCTTTAGCTTTTCTTGTCTGGGAAGCTCTTTATCCTTCAATTCTTTTTTTAAATAATTCTTTTATTGTTTATACTATTACAGTTGTTCCAATTTTTCTCCCTTTTCCCCCTCCCTTTGTCCTTCCATTCTAAATGATATCTTTGTTGGGTACAGCAATTTTGGTTGTAGGACCTTCTCATCACTTTAACTGTTTCTTGCCAGTCCCTTCTAGTCTGCAGTTTCTTTTGAGAAATCAGCTGACAGTCTTATGAGGGCTCCCTTGAAGGTAACTAATTGCTTTTCTCTTGCTGTTTTTCAGATTCTCACTTTATCTTAAACTTTGATATTTTAATTTTAATGTGTCTCTATGTGGGCTTCTCTGAGTTCATCTTGTTTGAGACTCTCTCCACTTCCTGGACTTGTGTGTCTATTTCCTTCACCAAATTAGGGAAATTTTCTGTCATTTTTTTTCAAATAGGTTTCCAATTGCTTGCTCTCTCTCTTCTGTTCTGGCATTCCCATGATGCAAGTGTTGTCACACTTGAAGTTGTCCCAGAGGCTCCTTAAATTACCCTCATTTTCTCAGATTCTTTTTATTTTCTTGTTGCTCTTATTGGTTGCTTTTTGTTTCCTTATATTCCAAATTGCTGATTTGCTTCTTGGCTTCACCCACCCTACTATTGATTCCCTGTAAATTGTTCTTTATTTTAATTAGTTTATTCTTTGTTTCTGACTGGATTTTTTTTTTTATGATGTTAAGTTCCTCATTAAGTTCCTTGGGCATCCTTATAACCAGTGTTTTGATCTCCATATCTAGTAGGCTGCTTTTCTCCATTTTGTTTAGTTCTTTTTCTGGAGTTTTGATCTGTTCTTTCATTTGGGCTGTTTCTTTGTCTTCTCATTTTGGAAGCCTCCCTGTGTTTGTTTCTATATATTAGGTAGAGCTGCCATGTCTCCCAGGCTTGGTAGAGTAGCCTAATGTACAATAGTAGGTGTCCTATAGGGTCCAGTGGCCCAGCCTTTCATATTACCCAAGCTGGGTACTCAAGGTACACCCACCCTGTGAGCTGTGTACACCTTCCTATTATAGTTGATCCTTGATTACTATTGGCACACCCAAGGTCAGCCACCTACTGTGTTGTGTCCAGGGTCACACAGCATAAGCTACCAAGCAATCTGTAGATGGCTGCTACTTGTGCTGGGCTTGGAGGTGCCCAGGCAAGACAAAATTGTGAACCTAGGCTGGCTGCTGCTAATGCTGGGCCTGGAGCAACTTAGGAAGAGGTATGGGGCTTACTGATGCCAGATGCTGCTTGTTTGAGAGAATTTAGGAGAGTCTGAAGCATGGGGCAAGACAACCCATTTGTATGGAAAAGCCACTGGAAACAGCTTGGGTAGACCCAAAAGTTGGATGGGGCAGGGCCTCAGGGAATCACCAGGGTGGGGCAAACAGTGTGAGCCAGGATGATGGAGTCTCAGGTATAGCACCCACCTGCCAGCTCCATGGCTTTGTAGGGGGAGGTCTCAGAAAAGGAACATTGGCCTGTGCTGCCACTTCTGTCTGGGAGAAAGCCGAGCTCCATCTCTCACCCTGATGCCAGACAATTTAGTTTCTCCCTGTATGTCTCTGATGTCTTTCAATCTGCTGCCCCTATGCTGGAGCTCAGAGGGAGTGAGACCTAGTACGTCTTTGTGTGGGCCCTTTAAGAGGAACTGCCTGGAATTCCAGCAGTTTCTGTCTTCCACAGCTTTAATTCCTGCTGGTTCTTACAGCCAGAGGTTATAGGAATTTCTCTTCCTGGCCCTGGAGTGCTGGGCTGAGGACCTAGTGTGGGTCTGGGACTCCTCATTCCTGAGATATACCTCCCAATTTTTATCTACCACATGTGGGTGTGAGGCCAGCTCATTCTGTGTCTCCTGCCTCCTATCATCTTGATGGAATTTCTTCTTTAATTCTGTAGTCGTAGGACTTCCATTCAGCTCAATTTCTAATGGCTCTGAATAATGGCTGTTCTTTAGTTTAGTTGTAATTTTAATGTGGTTGTGCAAGGAAACAAACTGTGCTTACCTGTGCTGCCATCTTGACTAGAAGTCCTCTCAATTTTTAATTTCATAAATAATCCCTCACACATGCCACAAACTTTCATATCTTCATGCCTCTAGGCTTGTTTTCTCTCCGCCTGGAATTATATTTCCTTCAAATAATACTTAATCAGTAGTACGGTACATTTTTACAGTAGCCTGTTAGTTTCACAGGTCAGCCCTGAGCATTCAGTGTGGAAGGGAACAACACAAGGGTGAGAATACCAAGAAAGGGGGATCCTTTGGGGCCACCTCAGAGGATGGCCACCATAGAAGCTATGGGTGACACCAAAACTGCCCCATATTTGTCATCTGAAAGGTGGTATATGGTGTCCGGGCAGTGGCCTTGAATTCTCAGACCTGTACTTGAATCACAGTTCCAGCCCTTATTGTGTCACCTTTGTCCAGTTACTGAATCTTTCTAAACCTCAGTTTTCTTATTTGTAAAGTGGGGCAAATATGGACAATCCACGGTGGCTGGCGAGTAGGAGCACTCAGTCAGGAATTGCTAACTAGCAGTACAGCCGCAAGGCGGGTGAAATGTTACCACAGAAACACAGTTGGCAGTCGTGATCCACGTGACACTGTGTTAGACTCTAAGTTGTTTGAATATCCACACACATTCTTTTATAACTTATAAATGTCTTAGTGAGAGCTAAACATGGGGGCAGGGGAAGAATATGAAGCTAAAAAAATTCCTCTTACATATTTGAATACGTGCAGAGACACGAAGGCTTTACGATTCAAACCTGAAGAGCCGAAGGGCTGTCGAACCACTTCACCTCCTCTCGTGGCTAAACTCTATATTGTGATGACCTTAAAGAAACATGACAATAAGGTAGGGGGAAAACTCGCAGGTACTGAGCTAAGTAGCTTTCTCAAAACCCCAGCTCTTCTGAAAAAAGAAATGTGATGATCTCTAGACAAAAAGATAGGTTCACACAGTCAAGTTCTGTTTCCCATCAAAATGACACATGTTCCCCAGAGGTGCCACCGGCGTACCTGCTGAATGGCGTTCTGTGCTCAGGAGTTTGAGACTTTGTGCTGTGTCTTCATTGCACATTTCTCCTACCTTTGCATCTCCTCTGGCAAAATAAGAATAAGGAGACTGGGAGGGGAGGCTTTCTCATATCTGACTCAATATTATTTCTCCAACTGTATATGCTGAAAGTATAGTGGAAAGCACCCAGCCTGATGGTGACAGCTTCCGTGACCTGGAGCGAATGACTGACTGTCACCTCCTCCTCACCTCACAACATGGAGCAATCTATTGTGAACAGGAATTTTCCAGACAGTGGAGAAATGAAAAGGAGGGGAAAAAAATCAAAGAAGGGGAATATACATAAAGTCTTCAATTACAAGCTCCTTATGGGAGAAAAAAATGAAGAATTATTTTCAGGTGGTATTTTATTCTTTTTCTTATGGTATTTTTTTAAATTTAGTGATGTGGTAAATTTACCACAAAGCTAATAAAGCTGAAACCTGAGCCTATCATTTGAATGAACCTCTTTTTAGTCAATATTCATTGTTTGCACCTAACTTTGTATTGTTCTTCTTAAAGAAGTCCCCCACATTATATTAGCTTCAGGACCTAGAAAATTGAATCTGCTCCACTTGCTGTTGTTAACTTAAAGCTACATGTTTCAATCAAGACCAATTTTCTAAATATTATCATCAGCATTTGTTGTCAGGAAATGGGATAATTTACTAGCAATTAACAAATCTGTACAAGAAACCGTTATTATGGTATGAAAGGCTATGTCCAAAATGACTGACTCCTGGAAAATACGGAAATGAAATTTCTCCCGTACACGCACGCATTTTTTTGGCACATCAACATTGTCACTGTACAAGGTGACTGTGACACAGAGACCATGTGAAGTGCTTCGAAAAGTGCCACAGACATCAGCACTGCGAACTGTTACTCAGAGCACCCTTGGCTGACTTCTGACTTGGGCTGTCAACTCACAAATGGCTTTATCGACCTGGATAATGATTTTTTTTCATTTTATCCCACTGTCATTCTCCCATTCGTGGCAGCATCTTGCATCTAGGTCACCTATTGAATCGCCACATTTATAGTGGAAAAAAGAATTATTCATTTTGTATCCCCCTAAGGTGTTGTGATCCCTAAGTGGTGTTTTGGAGGGTGGAGGAGAAGAATTGTAAATTAAGATAGAAATAATGAAAATAGTAAAACCACTTATCTTAAAGTAAATGTTTCACAGCACAGGATTATTGTATGTTATTTTTCAAAAAGGTTTTTCATATTTGCTAAATTGTCCACATTGCGAAATATAATTATGCCAATTATTAACCACTAGTTTAACTTTTGATGATGAATAAAGTGGCAAAACTTTAGATTGAGTTGTTTAAACAAAAGTTTGTTTCTAGAGGCCTCTTTCTATTAAGTATTAATAAGCTTATCTCCATTGGAAGGTGCCTTCTGTATCAGTCCGCCGCTGTGCAGTAGCAGGCTTACCAGAGGATATGACTTTGAACTTTCACCACTATCTAAGTTTATGATCGTGAAGCTCTTTGCTCCATGGTGGCCCTAAACTACTCTGTACCTGTGAACACGAAGTGATTGGGTCATTAATATGAAAGTTCCCAGGAAATGCTGTAAAGCATGGTAAATATTTAACTGAAATATCAAGAGACCTTTCTTAAAGTCTTACTTCTAAGTGACAGGGAAGGAGTTTTCTTAACATCTAAGTAATTATATAAATGGCCCTTAATTAATTATAAATAATAATAAGCACACACTGTAATGAAACATTCAATTATGCCAACACCAGAGTTTTTTGGACTAGGGCTCATTTTTGTGTCCCAAAGAGCAACAGCACTGTTGATTCCTGAATTCAAAAGAAATACAATTCTGCCCTGGCCAGGTGGCTCAGTTGGTTACAGCATCATCCAGTAAACAAAAAAAGTTGCAGGTTGGATCCCCAGTCACGGCACATACAGAAGGCAACTGATCAATGCTTCTCTCTCACATCAATGTCTGTCTGTCTATCTGTCTGTCTGTCTCTCTTCTCCCTGTCCCCCTTCCTCTCTCAAAAAACATACATACATACATACATACCTAATATCCTTGGGCAACGTTTAAAATAAAAAAGAAAGAAAAAAAATTATTCTGTGTGCCTATCAGGCTTTTTCGTGGTGCCTGAAGGCTATGTAACCACAAGAAAAGTTCTAGTTTTATGTAACTTCCATAACCTTTCAGAAATGCACAGTTAGAAACAGAGTGGTGACTTTAGTTCCATTAGGTAATTGTCATTTAAGCCCAGACTTGATTTCACAACTTCTTAATAATGATGATAATGTAACATTTATTAGTTGTCTACTGTGTGCCAGGCACATGAGAGGCTCTTTTCACAAACCCTCTAACTCAAACTTCACAATAATTTGTGAAACAGGAACTGTTATTACCCCATTTTCCAGCTAGAAAACTGAGCCTTAGAAATATTAAATACTTAACTCCCATAATAGAAGAGCTGGACTCAATCTTAAGACACGAAGACCCGTGTTATTTCTATCTCGCTCTACTCCAATTCCTCCCACCCCTAATCTCCTTCCACCATGGAGTGACACACTGGGCTGGTGGAAGTAGACCTCCTAAAGTAAACTGGGTGCTTAAAATCTGACACAAGAGTAGGCTATGACACCAAAAGAATGAACTAAAAAAGAAACAAGTAAATTGGACCTCATCAAAATTAAACACAAAGGACACCATCAAGTGAAAGGCAATCCACAGAATGAAAGAAAATATTGCAAATTATTTATCAGATAAAGGCCTAGTATTTATTTGAAATGTCTAGTATTTAGAATATATAAATAATTCTTACAACTCAATTATAAAAGCACAACTCATTTAAAAATGGGAATAGAATTTGAATAGCTTTTTCTCCAAAGAAGACATAGGATGCCAATAAGATACAAAATGGTGCTCAACACCATAGTCATTATGAGCAGGCAAATTAGAGGTTTGAGATGGCAGAAGAGTGAGTGGAAGCCACACTAACCTCCTCCTGGGACCAATTTGGAATTACAACTAAATTGAGAAGAAATCATCCTGAATAACTAACTGGACACTGGCTGGAAAAAAGCCTTATAACCACGGACAGACAGAAGAAACCACTTCACCACAATGAGACTGGTAGGGGGTGCGGAGGAGGCCTGAGAGGGCTGGCTGGGAATACCCACAGGTGACAACTGAAGTTCTGGGGGGATATTTCAGTGACCAGGGGTTCCCCCTGAGAAGTTTGGGGTCTAAACCCCAAGCTGTGGTCCCCAGCCTATAACACCAGAGCTGAAAAGGAATCCAGATAACATCCACCTGTGAAAAGCAGCAGGGTTTCTGTGTGCCAGGGACAGATAGCCGGAGATACAGAGAGCCTCTTACAAGGCCAACACACAAAATTTAATTTGCAGCCACTCACCCTGGGCTCTGACAGAGGAAGGGCAGAGTGGACTAGAGACACTTGAGGAGAGCCTGGGGTTGGTGGTTCTGGGGAGAGAACTAAAGGAAGAGCCGTCAGGATCCCTATGCCGAGTCATTCACCATACAGCAGAAGCTATCTTTCTCAGGCAGAGCACTCCTCTCCAAGTGGCATCAGCCTGAGAGGAAGCAATAGCCCCACCTACAGGAATTACTCTGCCCTACCTTGTGATGCTTAAGCCAGGCTGCTGATTATAGTTTAAGGCTATATCACTGATTAGTTTAACTACTAAGGCAGAAAATACAAAAAAGGAGCCAAAATGGGAAGACAAAGAAACAGACCCCAAATAACAAAAGAACAGAAGAACTAGATGAAATGGAGGCAAGCAATTTACAAGATAAAGAGTTTAGAGTAATGATTACAAGGATGCTCAACAACTTGAAAAAAGATATAAAAACCATAAAAAAAGGACCTGTCAGAAATAAATAATGAAATATCTGAAATAAATAATACACTGGAAGGAATAAACAGTAGGCTAGGTGAAACAGAGGATCAAGGTAGTGAGTTGGAAGACAAAGTAGTAAAAATCATCCAGACAGAGAAGCAAAAAGAAAAAAGAATGTAAAAAAAATGAGGACAACTTAAGAAACATTTTGTACAACATGAAGCATAACAACATCCACATTATGGGAATACCAGAAGGAGAACAGAGCGAGCAAGGGGTGGAGAACCTATCTGAAGAAATAATGACTGAAAACTTCCTAATCTGGTGAAGGAAAAAGAGACACAAGTCCAGGAAGCTCAGAGAGTCCCAAACAAGTTGGACCCAAAGAGGCCTATACTGAGACACATCATAATTAAAATGTCAAGGATGAAGACAAGGAGAGAATCCTAACAGCCACAAGAGAAAAGCACGTAGTTACCTGCAAGGGAGCACCAGTTAGACTGTCATCTGATTTCTCAATAGAAACATTTCAGGTCAGAAAGGAGTGGTGTGAAATAGTCAAGGTGATAAAAAGAAGGACCTACAACCAAGGCTACTTTACCCAGCAAGGCTATCATTTAAAATCCAAGGAGAAATAAGGAGCTTCCTAGACAAAAAACAGTAAAAAGAGTTTATTAACATCGAACCATTACTGCAATGTTAAAGGGCTTGCTAGGAGGGGGGGAGGAGGAGAAGAAGGGGAAGGGACAGGAGGAGAAAGGGAAGAAAAACAAGGAATATAGTCTAACATACCTTAAACGTAAATGGCTTAAATACTCCAACCAAAAGACAGGGTAGTTGTACAGATAAGAAAAAAAAAACATTTATATGCTGTCCCCAAGAGACCTATCTCAGATTGAAAGATACGTACAGACTAAAAGTATGGGGATGGAAAAAGATGTAATATTTAAGATGGATGATTGCAATATTTCCTGCAAATGAAAAGGGAAAAAAAGCTGGAGTAGCAGTACTTATGTCCAACAAAGTAGACTTTAAAACCATAGCTATAATAAGAATCAAAAAGGACATTGCATAATGATAAAGGCAACAATCCAACAAGAGGATATAGGCCTAATACACATTAACGCCCCAACCTAAATAGGTGAAGCAAATCTTGATGGACAGAAATACAGTCATAGTGGCAGATTTTAACACCCAATTGACTTTAATGGATAGATCTTCCAGATAGAAAATCAACAAAGAGACAGCAACCTCAAATGACACATTAAATCAAATGGATTTAATTGATATCTTCAGAGCATTTCACCCCAAAGCAGCAGAATGTACATACATTTCAAGTTCATATGGAATGTTTTCTAGGACAGATCACATGTTAGGCCACCAAACAAGTCTCAACAAATTTAAGAAGACTGAAATCATATCAAGCATCTTCTCTGACCACAATGCTATGAAACTGGAAATCAATCACAAGAAGAACACTGAAAAAGAGGCGAAGACATGGAAGCTAAATAATTTGTTATTAAACAATGAATGAGTCAACAACAAGATCAGGAAAAAATCAAAAGAATCCTTGAAACAAACAAAAATATGAACACAACAGTCCAAAATCTGTGGGACACTTGGAAAGCAATTCTAAGAAGGGAATTCATAGCATTAACAAGCCCATCTCACAAAATAAGAAAAAGCTCAAATAAACAATCTAATTTCACACCTAAAAAAAGAACTTAGAACAAAAAACAAAGCCCAAAGTGAGTAGAAGGAAGGAAATAATAAAAATCAGAGCAGAAATAAACTAAATAGAGTCTAAAAAAATAATACAAAAGGTCAATGAATTTAAGAGCTGGTTCTTTGAAAAGATAAACAAGATTTACAAAACTTTAATCATATTCATCAAGAAAAAAGAGAGAGGACCCAAATAAATAAAATCAGAAATGAAAGAGGAGATATAACAACTGACACCAAAGAAATACAAAGGATTATAAGAAAGTATCATGAAAACTGTACACCAACAAACTGGACAACCTGGACAAAATGAATAAATTCCTAGAAACACACAATCTTCCAAAACTAAATCAGGAAGAATCAGAGAATCTGAATAGTCAGATTACACCTGATGAAATTAAAGCAGTAATCAAAAACTTCCCAACAAATAAAAGCTCTGAACCAGATGGCTTCACAGGTGAATTTTACCAAACATTCCGAGAAGAACTAACACCTCTCCTGCTCAAACTATTTCATAAAATTCAAGAAGGGGGACGCTTCCAAACACATTTTACGAGGTCAGCATTATCCTAATTCCAAAACCAGATAAAGACACTACAACGAAAGAAAATTATAAGCCAATATCCCTAATGAATATAGATACTAAAATCCTCAGCAAAATATTAGCAAACCAAATATAGCAATGCATCAAAAAGTCCTACACCATGATCAAGTAGGATTTATTCCAGAAATGCAAGGTTGGTACATTTGCAAATCAATAAACGTGATTCACTACATTAACAAAATGAAGGGTAAACACCATATGATCACATCAATAGATGCAGAATATCATTTGATAAAATCCAGCACCCAGTGAATCCAGTTTTGATGATAAAAACTCTGAGCAAAATGGGAATAGAGAGAACATACCTAAACACAGTAAAGGCCATATATGACAAACCCACTACCAGCATCATATTCAAAGGGGAAAAATTACAAGCGTTCCCCTTAAGATTGGGAAAAGATAGGGATGTCCACTTTTCACTCTCTTATTCAACATAGTACTGGAAGTCCTAGCCAAAACAATCAAACAAGAAGAAATAAAAGCTATTCACCTGGCTGGTATGACTCAGTGGATTGAGTGCTGGCCTGAGAACCAAAGGGTCATGGGTTCAATTCCCAGTCAGGGCACATGCCTGGGTTGCCGGCCACGTCCCCGGTGTGGGGTGCACAAGAGGCAACCACACACTGATGTTTCTCTCTCTCTCTTTTTCCCTCCCTTACCCTTTCTAAAAGTAAATAAATAAAATCTTTTTTAAAAAGAAAGAAAAAGTATCCAAATTATAAAGGCAAACTGTCATGATTTGCAGATGACATGATACCGTACATAGAAAACCCCAAAGATTCTACCAAGAAACTGGTAGAACTGATAAGTGAATTTAGCAAAGTAGCAGGATACAAAATTAATATTCAGATATCAGTTGCATTTTTATATGTCAATAACAAACTGACAAAAGGGAAATCAAGAAAACAATACATTTCACAATTGCTACAAAAAAGAATAAAATACCTAGAAATTAACCTAACCAAGGATGTAAAAGGCTTATATATGGAAAATTATATGACACTGAAGAAAGAAATTGAAGAAGATACAAATAAGTAGAAACATATACTACGTTCATGGATAGGACGGATTAACATCATTAAAATGTCCATGTTACTCAAAGCCATCTATAGATTCAACACAAT
>VMDR010027888.1:0-13374 GCA_007922815.1 Macrotus californicus | reverse complement strand
TGAAAATGAATAAAAATGAAAACACAACATATCAAAAGTTAATGAGATGAACTGAAGGCACTGGTAAGTGGGAAATTTATAGCTGTAAATGTTTACATAATAAAAGAAAAAAAATCTCAAAATCAACAGCCTAACTTTACAACTTAAAAAACTAGAAAAAGAAAAACTAAGCCCAAAGATAGCAGAGGGAAGGAAACAATAAGGATTAGACCAGAGATAAACAAAATAGAGAATAGAAAACAATAGAGAAAATCAATAAAGCCAAAAATTGGTTCTTTGAAAGGTAACAAAATTGACAAATCTGCAGGTAGACTGACAGAGAGAGAGAATATAAATAACCAAAACTAGAAATGAATGTTGGCTATTATTACCAACCTTCAGCGATAAAAAGGACCCTAAGAGAATTCTATGAACAACTGTACACCACCAAATTAAATAACAGAATAAAAGGATAAATTCCTTGAAACATACAAATTACCTAAACCAACACAAAAAGAAATATAGAAAATTTCAAGTAACAGGTAAAAAGAGTGAAGTAGTAATACAGAAACCTCACAGTGAAGTAAAGTCTCAGACCAGGTAACTTCACTGGTGAATTTTACTAAGCACTTAAAGAAGAATTAATACTGACCCTCCTCAAACTCCTCCAAAGAAGGGAGAGAAGGAGACACTTCCTAACTCATTTTATGAAGCCAACATGACCCTGATACCAAAGCCAAATCAAAACATTATAAGAAGAAAATTAAAGACCAAATATCCTTTATGAACATGGATGCAAAAATCCTCAACAAAATGTAAGCAAGTCAAATCCAACAGCATCTTAAAAGAATTATTCACCATGGCCAAGCAGAGAATTGATCAATGCAATATATCACATTAATAGAACAAAGGAAAAGAACCACATGGTCATGTCAATTGATACACGTATGGCATTGGAGATAATTCAAAAACCTTTTATGACAAAAAAAATAAAAACCCTGTCATAAAACTAGGAAGACTGGGACAATTCTTCAACACAATAAAGGGCTATTGATGAAAAACCCACTGATTGGAGGAAGTCTGAAAGCTTTCCCCCTAAAATCTGGAACAGGACACGGATGACCACTTTTATCACTACTATTCAACACTGTACTAGGACTTCTAGCCAGAACCATCATACAACAAAAAGAAAAAAAGGCATGCAAATTTGAAAGGAAGAAGTGAAACAATCTCTTTGCACAGATGAATAGATCCCACATATAGAAAATGTCAGAAATTCAACAAGAAAGCTACTGTATGCCGTGTATAATGCGCTCCCATGTATAACACATACCCACATTTTTGTATGCATTATACATGGCAAAATACGGTACTCTTCCTAATAAACTAATTCAGCAAAGTGGCTGGGTACAAGACAAACACAAAAATCTGTTGCGTTTCTGTACAGCAGCAATGAACAATCTGAAATGGATATTAAGAAAGCATTTCAGTTTATAATAGCATCTGAAAGAATTAAATTATTAGAAATAAATTTAATCAAGAAGGTTACAGACTTGTATACTAAAAACTACAAAGCACTGTAAAAAAGAATTTTAAAAGACAAAAATAAATGGAAATAAATTCCAAGTTCATGGATAAGAAGACTTAAGTCATTATTTATATGTCAATCTTACCCAAAGCAATCTGCAGGTTCACCGCAATCCCTGTCAAAGTCCTATAGCCTTTTATGCAGAAATGGAAAAGCCGACCCTCGGATGTGTCTAGAATTGCAAGAGATCTCGAATAACCAAAACAACTGAAAAGAAGAATAAGATTGGAGGGTTCACACATACTGACTTCCAAACTCAATACAAAGCTTCTACAGCAATGAAAACAGAATGACTTACACAGCAGCAGCAACAACAACAAAAAAGATTAAAAACTAGGCAAAGGACTTGAGTAGACATTTCTCCAAAGAACATATACAAATGGTCAATAAGCACATGAAAAGATGCTCAACACCACTAATCATCAGGAAAATGCAACTCAAAATGCTGAGTGAGATAAGCCAGGCACAAAAAGACTTACCTTTATGATTTCACGTGTATGAGGTACCTAGAGTAACCAGGTTCGCAGAGACCTAAAGTAGAACAGTGGTTGCTTCGGGGAGAGGGGAATAGGGTATCAAGTTTCACTGTTGCAATAGAAAAAGATTCCTGGAGATTGGTTCTACAAGTGTGAGTGTACGTAACAGTACTGAACTATATGTTTAAAAATGGTTTTGATGGTAAATTTTATGCTGTATGTATTTTACCATAATTAAAATAAAAAAACAGTACGTAACTGGCTTAAGGACACACATTTAACCAATGTTAATAGTATAGAAAGCCCAGAAATAAACCTTCAAATACATGGTCAACTGAGAGTCTTAAGAATGAATGGTGCTGAGAAAACTGGATATTCACATGCAAAAGAATGAAACTGGATCTTACATCATATACAAAAATGAATTCAAAATCCATTAATTTAGTTAAAGATCTAACTAAGAGAGCTGTAAAGCTCTTAGAAGAAAACACTGAGGAAAATCTTCTTGTTTTTGGGTTTGGCAACAATTTCAGATATGACCAAAAGACAGGCAACAAAAAACTCCAACTTCATTAAAATTAAGAACTTCTGCCCTGGCTGGTGTAGCTCAATGGATTGAACACGGGCTGCAAACCAGAGGGTCGCCAGTTTGATTCCCAGTCAGGGCACATGCCTGGGTTGCAGGCCAGGTCCCCAGTAGGGGCCAAGTGAGAGGCAACCACACACTGATGTTTCTCTCCCTCTCTTCCTCCCTCCCTTCCCCTCTGTCTAAAAATAAATAAATAAAATCTTTAAAAAATAAATAAATAAATGAATAAATGAATAAAATTAAGAACTTCTGTGCATCAAAGGATACCTTCAAGAAGATGAAGAGACAACCTGCTGATGGGAAGAAAAAATTTGAAAATCATACATCTGATAAAAGAATATTCAAAAATGTAAAGAACACCTGAAACTTAGCAATAACAAAACAAAGAACCTAATTTAAAAATAGGTAAGAAACTGAAATAGACATTTTTTCTGAGAAGATATACAAATAGCCAATAAGCACATGAAAAGGTGCTCGATATCATCAGTCATTAGGAAAACACAAATGAAAGCTGCAAGGAGGTGCCACTTCACACCTACTAGGATGGCTATAATGTTTTAAAAATAAAAATAGGAAGTGTTGATGAGGATGTGGAGAAATTGGAACCCTAATAAATTGCTGGTAGGAAAGTGAAATGGGATAGTCACTATGGAAAACAGCTTGTCAGTTCCTCAAAAATTAAACATATATCTACCATGTGACCCAGCAATATAACTCCTAGGAATACATCCCAAGAAACTGAAAGCAGACATCTATAGACCAATGTTCATAGCAGCATTACTCCCAAGAGCCAAAATATGGAAACAGCCCAAGTGTTCATCAATAGATGAATGGATAAACAAAATGGAGTATGTACACACAATGGAATACTAAGGCATAAAAAATCATGCTTACTGAAATAAGCCTGACACAGAAGGTCAAATATTCTATGATTCCACTTATACAGGGTGGGGCAAAAGTAGGTTTACTCTGTGTTTCTCATACTCACAGCTATAAACCTACTCTTGACCTCCCCTGTATAAGGTACTGAGAATAGGCAAATTTACAGAGACAGAAGGCAGAACAGCAGTGACCAGAGGCTAGTGGAAGGGGATAAGGGAGAGTTACTGTTTCCTGGTTACACAGTATATATTGACTTCAGAAAATGATTTGGAACAGTCAGTGATAATAGGTACACCACTATTTTGTGAATGTATTTAATGCCACTGAACTTGTGCAATCACAAATGGTTAAAATGATAAATATTATGTTATGCATATTTTGCCACAATATAGAGAAAAATAAAACCAAAAGCTGATTCTTTCAAAAATATAGTCAAATGGTCAAAAAATAGTAAATCTGCAAACAGTGAGTTAAGAATAAAAATAATAACAAAAGATATTTAATATCTAAATGAATAATTATGAACAAGCATAGGCCAATAAATTTTAAAACCTAAACTTCTGGCCAAGATGGAGGTGTAGGTAGACACACTTCACCTCCTCACACAACTATAAGAAGGATCACAACTAACCTCAAAACAAAACAAAACAAAAAACCCAGAACTGCCAGAAAATCACACTGTATGGAAGGCTGACAACCAGGATTTAAAGAACAAATATTCATCCAGACTGGCAGGAGGGGCAGAGGCGGGTAGCCGGAGCAGAGAGGACATGGGGTAGTGGTGGTGAGCCAGCAGTGGTGGAGGCCAGTGGAATGGGTGGTCCCACATCCACATGTGGTGGACAAAAACCAGAAGGGACAGCTGGGAGGCAAGCCCTCCCGGCCCCAGGCCAGACCATGCAGCCCAGGGTTCCAGCACCAGGAAGAGAAAGCCTCATAACTTCTGGCTGTACACACCAGTGGGGCCTGGGGAGGCAGAAGAAACAGCTGGTCTTTTAAGAGAGTCCATTTAAAGAACCTGCCCCATCCTAGAACGTACGCAAACCACCCACTCTGGGATTCAGCACCAGGGCAGCAGCTAGAAGGGTGCCAGTCTCATATGAGAAGTGGGGGAAGTGACTGGAAACCAGGCGGGAGCCAAGCAAGCAGCATTGTTCCCTCTCCAACCCTTCCCCCACATACACTGCCACAAAGCTGTGAGGTTGCCCCAACCTGGCAAATATCTAAGGCTCTGCCCCTTACAATGTAACAGATGCGCTAAGACAGGGAGTCAAAGTAGCTCTACCTAATACACAGAAGCAAATGCAGGGAGACAAAGAAATATGGCCCAAGTGAAAGAACAGATCAAAACACCAGGAAAAGAACTAAACAAAATGGAGACAGCCAACCTATCAGAGGTAGAGTTCAAAACACTGGTGATCAGTATGCTCAAAGAATTCATTGAGTACAGCAACAACATAAAAGAAGAAATGAAAGTTATGCTAAATGAAATAAAGAAAAATCTATCGGGAACCAAGAGTGAAGGGAAGCCAGGATTCAAATCAACAATTTGGAACATAAGGAAGAAATAATCATTTAACCAGAACAGAAAGAAGAAACAAGAATTTTAAAAAATGAGGAGAGTATAAAAAGACTCTGTGTGGGAAATCTCCAAATGTGCCAACATCTGAATCATAGGGATGCCAGAAGGAGAAGGGGAAGAGAAAGAAATTGAAAACTTATTTAAAAAAATAATGAAAGAAAACTTCCCAAGTTTGGTGAAGGAAATAGACATACAAGTCCAGGAAGCTCACAGAGTCCCAAACAAGTTGGACCCAAAGGAGAACACACCAAAACACATCATAATTACATTGCCAAAGATTAAAGATAAGGAGAGAATCTTAAAAGCAGCAAGAGAAAAGGAAACAGTTACCTACAAAGGAGTTTCCATCAGACTATCAACTGATTTCTCAAAAGAAACCTTGAAGGCAAGAAGGGACTGGCAAGAAGTATTCAAAGTCATGAAAAGCAAGGACCTACATCCAAGATGACCCTATCCAGCAAAGCTATCATTTAGAATGGAAGGGCAGATAAAGTGCTTCCCAGACAAGGTAAAGTTCAAGGAGTTCATCATCACCAAGCCCTTATTATATGAAGTGTTAAAGGGACTTATTTAAGAAAAAGATGATCAAAACTATGAACATTAAAATGACAACAAACTTACAACTATCAACAACTGAATCTAAAAAAACAAAAACAAAAACAAACTAAGCAAAAAACTAGAACAGGAACAGAATCATAGATAATGGAGATCAGATGGAGGGTTATCAGGGGGATGGGGGAAGGGAGAAAATGGGGGGAAGGTATAGGGATCAAGAAGCATAATTAGTCCCTAGCTGGTATGGCTCAGTGGATTGAGTTCTAGAGTGCAAACCAAAGGGTCACAGGCTCGATTCCCAGTCTAGGGCACATGCCTGGATTGCAGGCCAGGTACTCAGTAGGGGGTGTGCAAGAGACAACCACACACTGATGTTTCTCTCCTTCTCTTTCTCTCTCCCTTCCCCTCTCTATCAGTAAATAAATAAATAAACAAACAAAGAAATAAATATATATTTTTAAAAAGAAAAATAATTGGTAGGTACAAAATATGGGGATGTTAAGAATAGTATAGGAAACAGAGAAGCCAAAGAACTTACATGCACGCCCCATGGACATGAACTAAGGGAGGGGAGTACTAGAGGGAAAGGGGATACTGGGAGGAAGGGGAAAAATTGGGACAACCGCAATAGCATAATCAATAAAACATACTTAAAAAACACTTTTAAGGCCTAGAAAAAACAAAATGACAAAAGTTGGTACAACAAGATATAGAAAGCTTAAATAGAAAATAAACATTAAAGAAGTGAAAATATATCAAATACCTGTCTCTAAAAAGTTTCCCAGGTCTTGAGAGTTTTATTTGTGAGATCTGTTTCAAAGAACACATTCTCAAATACCTCCAACAAGCTGAGATTCAGAAATATGAGGAAAATCTCACATACACATGGGTGTAGTCTTGTGTATGGACATGCACACATGAGTGAGTGCACACACACACAGCCCATCTCACCAGTGGTTGGGTCCTGAAGGACAAAGCCCTGCACCAGTCCTTACTTAGATGCTTCAGCACCTTGTACATGTCCACTAACGTCCCCACGTCTTCTGAATCTTTAGGGATTACAAAGTTCAGTGCATCTCTTTTCTCAGCCCAGTTACAGGATTTGTTGGAGGAAAAAAAATGAGATTAAAATAATTAAATCAAAATTAAGCGATTTTACTTTAACAAATTTTAAAGCATCTCTCAAATATTGTGATTTTACTTTGTACCAGGGTCCAGAATAAGGAATTAAGAACATTAAGCTTCCCAACACCCCCCAAACTGTACAGATAAAAGCAGCTCCGAGAAGTCATATGACTTTCCAAAGTCATACAATTGATAACAGTCAGGATACAAGCACAGGAAGATGTAACCCCAAAACCAACGCTTTTATCTAAGTTGCTTTATTTTATTTTAAATAATTTATTTTTTCAGTATAGTTGACACATAATATTACACTAGTTTCAGATGTACAACACAATTATCAGACATTCACATACCTTACAAAATGATCACCTGATGAGTCTAAGACACCCATCTGGATCCATAGCAAAACCGATGCTTTTACCCACTAAGCTATAACTGCCTCACAGATGAGCAAACATATCAGCAATATCTGACTGAATAGGTTAGGAAAGGAGTTGAGTGTATCTGCACAGTCTGCTAGATACAATCTTTCTGAAGAACAACCTGCAAGTCTAGAATCAAGCGATTTCATTTCCATGACTTTACCACCAGAAAAAAGTCAAAAACTGTGCAAAGAAAGAAATATAACAAATATTGTTCACTGAACCATTTTTCCAAATAACTAAAATGTTCAACAAGAAAGAATTCGTTACATTATGATACAGCTATAATAGAATATGGCACCATTAAGTGATACTGAAATCCACATTTACTAACAGAAAGGCATTAGCTAGCAAGCCATTTTATTAAAAAGTAAATATTATGACCCAATTTCAGTTAAAATTTAACTAAATTTGGTTAAAATATACATCTATGTTTTTGTGTCGGTGTATTTTTTTAAGCCCATGCACATACAGACATCATCTCCACTGGATAGATTACGGGTAGCTTTTACTTGCCTCTTTATTCCTACAACTGTCATGTAGGCAACGCCCTTCCAGCTTCCTATGAAAATAGCTCTGCCCACCCCTTCCGTGTGTGTGTGTGTGTGTGTATGTGTGTGTGTGTGTGTGTGAAAATGTGGGATGATTTTATTGCTCACTGACTATAAAGAAAACATAATTTTGTATAATTTATTCCTTTGACTACATATTAAAATCAGATCAACCTTAAAGTCCCTTTTAAACCTGAAGATTTTCTTGCAAAACTTAACATACTTCCCATTAAAATGAAGCGAGAACCCACAGGTTTGAGCGATATAATGGAAACACCTCATAGAACTTTGGGGCTTTATAGTACTGGCCAATGCTACTTTTATAAGGAGTCAGACACCCACAGTTGAACATCATAAATTAATTCCACACAGAAGTTCAATATTTCATTGTAGACTGCAATGTACAAGAAAGGAAAATTTACATGGTTCTGATGAAAATCGATCTAGTGGAATAAACACACTCTTTTGATATCTCTTTGATGACTGTGTCTAACATCCACACACCACTCATCTGAACACTCACTGGCACATTTTTCTTCTTTTGTTTTTCTTCTCATCTAAGGACATTTTTTCATTGCTTCCTTTTTAGAAAGAAAGTGAGAGGAAGGGATGAGAGGGAGGAAGGGTGGGAGGGAGAGGGGGGAGGGGGAGAGAGAAAAAAACATCAATTGGTTGCCTCGTTTTTTGCACCCCAATGGGGGATGGAACCCACAAGCTAGGTATGTGGCCTGACCAGAAGCCGAACCCCCGACTTTTCAATGTATGGGATGATGCTCCAACCAACTCAGCCACGCCGGCCAGGGTTCATTGGCACATTTTCTTCCTGAGTTCATTTGGAAAGTCTGTCCTTCTACTTCCATCTGTCATCGCAGTTTTCCAAGGTGCCAAGTTGCTCTAAGTGTGAAGGTGTGAAGTCAGTACTTTAAAGTTCACTGAAACAAGGCAGGTGTTCCATGGAAGATGCAGACGGTTTAAAACAGATGTGACTTTTCATGGCACGTGGTACCTGCGTCAGCCACATACAGGTAAAGCTTCCCATGTGGACACACACAGATTCCATAGAGCCCTTCTGAGTCCCCTGTGTTCAACCCTTTCCACACAGCTATTTGCTTCAAGGAAAGCTAAGGCTATCCACTAACCCTATACTGAATAATCTAAGGCTCTAAGCTAATCATGGCACCTGTTCACCTTGGCAGCAATTTGTTCTGGCACAGGCAAGAGATAATTGCAATTAATTTAATGAGATGCAAGTTCACTGAGAGATGTCAGAAAATGTTTCTTCAGTGTCAGGAATAAAAGAAAGAAGTGGCTCTTAGCTGAATATCGTGCAGTGTCTAAATATGAGACCTAAAACCATTAAAGACATCTTGGTAGAAGGGAGCTAACCTAAGGAAAAACAGATATGTTAGCACCAGCAGAAAGAAAAGATGAAAAGAGGCTGAGTTCATAATATTGTTGAGACTCTTAACCAGCCCTATGATTCCCTGTGTTTCGGATTTCTTTTTATATGTGGATCTGTAGATTCAGCACAATTCCTACTAAACTAACAATGACATATCTCACAGATCTAGAACAAATATTCCAAAAAGTTATATGGAACCAAAAAAGACCCCAAATAACCTCAGCAATCTTAAGAAAGAACAAAGTTGGAGATATCACAATGCCTGATATCAAACTATATACTTACTGCAAGGCCATTGTAATCAAAACAGCCTGGTGCTGGCATAAGAGCAGGCATATAGACCAATGGAACACAACAGAAAGCCTAGAAATAATCTTCATGGTCAATTAATACTGTATTTTGCCATGTATAATGTGCACCCACATTTTTGTGTGCATTACACATGGGATTATTATGCCCTATGGTATGTAATTATTTATATCCATGTATAACGCACACTTGTTTTTCCCTTTAAAATCTGGCCAAAAAAGTGCACATTATACACAGCAAAATATGGTAATTCACAAAGGAGGCAAGAGCATATCATGGAGCAAAAGATAGTCTCTTCAATAAATGATCGTGGGAAAACTGGACAGGTACACGCAAAAAAAAAATGAAACCATCAACTTACACCACACACAAGAATAAACTCAAAATGGATAAAAGACTTAAATGTAAGTGGCAAAACCATAAAAATCCTAGAAGAAAATATAGGTAGTAAAATCTCAGACATCTCTTGGAGCAATATTTTTGCCACTATGTCTCCTAGGGCAAGGAAAACAGCGAAAAACAAAAACAAATGAAACTACATCAAACTAAAAAGCTTTCTGCCCTGGTTGGTATGGCTCAGTGGATTGAGTGCCAGCCTGGGAACCAAAGGGTTGCTAGATCAATTTCCAGTCAGGACATGTGCCTGGGTTGCAGGACAGATCCCCAGTAGGGGGTGCTCATGAGGCAACCACATATTGATGTTTCTTTCCCTCTCTCCCTCCCTACCCCTTTCTCTAAAAATAAATAAGTAAGTAAGTAAATAAATAAATAAAATCTTTACAAAGCTTCTGCACAGCCAAAGAAACCATCAAAATGAACAAAATGAAAAGAGAGCCCACTGTATGGGAGAACATATTTGCCAATGATATGTCTGATAAGGGGTGAATTTCCACAATATATAAAGTTATACAACACACCACCAGGAAGACAAACAATCCAATTAAAAACTGGACAAAGGACTTGAACAGATACTTTTCCAACGTGGACATACAGATGAAAAAATGCTCAATGTCACTAATCATCAGAGAGATGCAAATTAAAACCACAATGGGATATCCCCTCACACCTGCCAAAATGGCCACCATTAATAAATCAACAAACAAGTGCTGGTGAGGTTGTGGAGAAAAGGGAACCTTCGTGCACTGTTGGTGGGAATGCAGACTGGTGCAGCCACTATGAGATACAGTGTGGAGTTTCCTAAAAAAATTAAAAATGGAACTGCCTTTTGACCCAGCAATCCCACTTCTGGGTATATACCCTAAGAAAACCAAATGCCAATTTGAAAGAATAGACGCACTGTTATATTCAGAGCAGTACCATTTACAACAGCAGAGATTGGGAAGCAGCCCAAATGCCCATCAGTAAATGAGTGGATAAACAACTGTGGGACATTTACACAATGGAATACTACATTGATGTGGACCCTTCCCGCGGGTCCATGTGTTGTGGATGCTTGTCCTATGTCTCCAGACAAGTGACGAACAACGAACTAAAGAAACCTGGTGGAGAAAAAGGGATGGGGTGGCGACTCTCTAAATGGGAAAGAGAGGGCGAGTGCAAGAGAGAGAGCGCGAGCAAGAGAGAGAGAGAGAGCGCCGGCCTGGCTGCTTTCTGAGTGAGAGAGAGGGCGAGGGCCGGAGAGGGCCAGGACCCCTGCCTCGAAGGGCTTTTATTGATATTCTAGGTAGATTACATCAAGGATAGTCCTCATTTACTATGCACAGGTTCCCTTTAGGTAGTCACCAAAACAAAGGAAAGAATGTTGCTAATCCCTTTAAGATAAAGGTCATTTGCAATTGTAAAGGGAAAAGGTTGAACTGGTTACACCCAAACTTGAGAGGTTTAGCATAGATTTTAGGAAGTTACTTTAAAGATATGCAGTAAACATGTGTTGCCTCAATTCAGGGTGAGGGAGTTTTTAGCAAGAGTAGGACCTAGGTACAATGCAGACCTGATTCCCCACGAGAGACCGATCTGTGGGTTTGCTTCCTGCATACCGAGCACCCATCTGTCAGTTTTCAGAATCAGAGCTGAGCTACAATCAGCATTCCACACGGATAGGTTCCCTATACTACGTGGCTGTAAAAAAGAAGGAAATCTTACCTTTTGCAACAACATGGATGGACCTGGAGATTATTATGCTAAGTGGAAAAAGCCAGCCAGAGGAAGACAAGTACCGTATGATCTCAGTTATAAGTGGAATCTAATGAACAAAAAAACCTGATGAACAAAATAGAGACAGAGATATGGATACATGGAACAGATCAACATGGGTCTCAGGGGAGAGGGGACTGGATGACAAAAGGAGAAGGATTAGCCAAAGAACGTATATGCATAACCCACAGACAGCAATGTGGTGATGGTCAGAGGGAAGGGGTGCAGGGGCTGGGTAGAGGTAGGCAAAGGGGGGGATGGGGACATCTGTAATAGTGTCAACAATAAAAAATAGAGTTAAAAAATAATAAATAATTAAAAAAACAAACAACTCAACTAGAAATAGAAGAGGACCTCCTCAACAGGAGAAAGGACATATGTGAAAATCTCACAGCTAACATCACATTTAATGATGAAAGACGTAACGATTTCCTGCTAAGATCAGGAACATGGTGAGGATGTATATTCTTGCCATTTGTGTTCAACACTGTACTGAAAGTTCTAGCCAGAGCAATAAAATAATTTTTAAAAATTAGAAAAGGAAGACATAAAACTGTCATTTGCAAACTGCATGTAGAAAAATCCAAGGAACACACAAGAAAACTACTAGCACTAATCAAAGTTTAGCAAGCTCATAGGAGACCAATACACAAAAATCAATTTACATATATATTAACAATGAACATTACAAAAATGAATCTAGGAAACAATTCCATTAACAATAGCATCAAAAAGAATACACCACACAGAAACAATTTTAACAAAATTATAAAACTTGTATATTGAAAACAACAAAACACTGCTTAGAGAAATTTTAAAAGCTTTAAATAAATGGAAAACAGTCTTAGTTTGTGGATTATAACACTTAATATTAAGCTGGCAATCCTTCCCAAAATTGATTTACAGATTCAATGCAATCCCTATCAAAATGTCAGCTGCTGTTTTTGCAAAAACTGTTTTAAGTTGATTCTAAAATTCATATGGAAATGCAAGGGAACCAGAATAACCAAAACAACTTTGAAAAATAACAAAGTTAAATTACCTGAAAGACCAGAGAAGTCTTCTCTAAAGGACATCATTCTTAGCTCACTGAAATAAATGGGCAGGCCACTCATTTCCCTATTAGTAAACTTGAGGTCAAGTTCATGACTCCATCCTCACCTCCTTAGACACCCCCAGAAAACACTTCATGAAAAACATCTGACTTGGGTAAGTGGCTGTCTCTGAGGTAAGGCTGTAATTTCATCCAGAACTCTATAGCCCTTTTAATTCTCTCTCTCGAACTGACCAGTAAGGAAAAGTAAAATCATGTGCTTTATCCTTTCATTCAAAAATTCTTTCAATTGCTCTATCTAAACAATAGGCTATTTGCTGTAACAACCAAGTTATGAAATTGATATAATACTCAATTTTTATAGCTAAGGAAATTAATGAACATTACTATTAAGTTAACTTGCCCTAGGTCACACAGGGAGTGGTGGAGTCAGGTATCTTACTATGTAATCAGGATAGGAAGGTCTTAAAAAATGAATAATCATGTTCTGCCTGGCTGGACCCTCACCCCATACACTAAACAGTTGTGGGGTCAATCCCCAGGCAGGGCAGATGCCCAGCTTGCAGGTTTGATCTCCAGGTGAAGTACATTCAGGAGGCAAACAATCGAAGCTTCTCTCACACTGATGCTTCCCTCACATTGATGTCTGTCTCTCTCTCTCTCTCTCTCCCTCTCTCCCTCTCTCCCTCTCTCCCTCTCTCCCTCT
>VMDR010027887.1:0-13397 GCA_007922815.1 Macrotus californicus | reverse complement strand
AAAGGGTAACCAACATTAGTGCCAAATGTTTACTTTTATAGTACCCTGGAAAAGTGCAGTACATTTTGAGACTTTTGGTAAAAATATTAATTGTAAGCATGAAACAAAATAAGGTTGATTATATTAAAATCAAGATGAAAGTGCTGGAAGGAGGGAGATTTATTTAAATTTTGAGAGTTGTTTGGATTAATCTAGACACAATGGATAAAACATTTGTGACTGAAAAATATTTTAGGATTAAATTTCTTTGGAAATTTTAGCCTGTAACTATAGTCCATCAAAGACTGAGGTTCGTGCCAAAACTCATTTACCCTGGAGTAAAGCAGTAGAAAGATTTTCACAGGAAACAGGAATACAAAATATTCATTGAGTTAGAAAATAGGGCATTTTCAAAGGGATAGATTTTGAACATTCTTTAAGGAAATTTTTTTAGGGGAAAGGAAAGCACAAATTTTTACACAAAGACAAGACATGCTGCCAAAGTGCAGAAAGAAGCCTCTCATTTATAGAAACTTGAGAATCCCAGGAAGTGCCTTGGTAAAGAAGGGCTAGCTATAAAATGGTAACTAAATGCAGATCAGGAAGGTTAGAGATCTTTGGAGCCAGACTTCAAAACTTGACCTGTATACCTTGAGGGGGTACAGGGGGCAATTAGCAAGTCAAGTAGCATAGACGAGTTTAGTCAGCACTCTCCGGAGTCTGGGAGTCTCATTGTGAGGAACTGGCTCACATTATAATGGAGGCTGAGAAGTCCCTTCTGTTGCCTGCAAGCTGTAGACCAAGCCAGTGGTGTAGCACAGTACAGTCTGAGTGCTGAGGCCTGACACCCAGGAGAGCTGCTGGTGTTAGTCCCAGTCTGAGGGCAGGAAAAGACCACTGTCCCAGCTCTGCAGTCGGGAGAGAGAGGGGGAATCCTTCCTTCCTCCACCTTTTTGTTCTCTTCAGGTGCTAATTGAATTGGGTGAAGCCCCACCCTGGGATTCACCTGGGTGCACCAGCGAGGACAGCATCCCTGACACTGTCTCGACAGGGCTGCTGAAAGGGCTCTCTTCACAATCTAAAACTACCCCTGGATGTGTAGTCGCCTGATGTGTAAGCTAATCAAGCCTAAAGCAAAGGGTTTGTCAAAATTCAAAGAAGAGAAAAATTTTCAAAACAAAACATTGGTGCAAAATTTAATTCATTTTATTAATCAGCCTCTATTTCCTTCATCGTACTAAAAAAGTTTCTAATAGGAAATCAGTACAACTTATCTGTGAAGATTAACAAGGGATTGACGATCTATTAGGGAAGTCTAGGAATTCTTAAAAGCCCCAATTTGTACAACTGTATTTACTTGGAAAGAGTTTAATGAGATGGCTGGAATAATTGAGGCTAAATGGAAACAATTAAAGGAAATCACTGCTGGTTATTGTAAAGGAAAAACCACAGTTTTTTTCCCTCCTGTTGTAGGGAAAAGCCAGGCGTTTTATACTGTGTGATTCTCCTCTCTCTCTTTTTACTACTCTCGCTGAACACTTCAATCCTGGACTAAGTAGGTGGAGGTTTTTCCCCACCTCAAGCAATTCTCCAAGATACTAGCTGGAGTTCCTACAACTTAACTCAGTTCTGACACTATCTGCCTGGAGATGGTATCAGATCCCACAGATTAAGGGCTCAGTCCCACAAGACTGCTCCCACCCCACTGCAGATGTCAATGGAAAGTAGTAGGTCCCTAGGTCACCCACAACTGGTTTGGCTACAAATTGGAAGCTCCCATGACTCCTTCCTCAGGTTCAATTAATTTGCTAACTCAGCTCACAGAACTGAGGGAAACACATTTACCAGTTTACTAAAGGTCATGATAAAGGCTGCAGGTAAACAGCAGATGAAGATTTACACAGGGCCAGGCCTGGAAGTGTTGAAATTGTAGGAGCTTCTGGTTGGACAGAGTTGGAGGGAGTCACCCTTCCAGTGTGGATGTGTTAGTTTACGGGAAAGCTCCCAAAACCTATACTTTTGGGATTTTCATGGAGGCTTCTTCACATAGACAGGGTTGTTCATTAATTCCCTTTTCAGCTCTTCTCCCTTTTCAAGCAAATGGGAGACAGGACTGAAAATTCCAAGCTTCAAACCATGGCTTGGTGTTTCTGGTGACCAGCCCCCATCCAGGAGCCCACCCGGAGTCACCTCATTAGAACAAAAAACAGTGCTGTCACCCAGGACATCACACAGTTTTCAGAAGCCCTGTGTTAGCAACCAGAGACAGAGACCAAGTTATAAATCTGAATTAATTATAAAGGGAAAAGAAACTTTATAAAATTGTAGTTCGACTAGCCAACAGTTTATGTAAAATCAGCATGATATCAATTATTGTTTTGAAATTAAAATATTTATTGATTGGATACTGGGGATTCCTATTTTATTAATTAGACTCCTTCGTAATTTAAAATTTTATAAGTGTATTTTTATTTGTTTTTTAGGCTAAATAATGCATGTATATGTTAAATATTCAAATGTCCATAAAGGTACAGGGAGATACATGAGTCTCCTTCTGTTTGATCAGTGCAATGCTACTTTGTATGTCTAAGTACACAGGGGAAAAGGTGGCAGAGTCATAGATGGTGTGTCAAGTGACAGAGTCAGGTCACCCTAAAGCAAGCAGGAAAGCTAGGGAGTGATGATTTGAAAGTAGAATGTTTGAAATTGAAATTTGGTATTAATTATTACTTAAACACTATATGACATATATACTAAGCCTTTTGTTTAGATTACTTTATTTAATTCTCCTAACACTCCTAAAAATCATCCCTACCTTGGTACCAAGAAAACAGAACTTCAGAAAAGTTATGTCACTCTATCCTGTTTGTACAGCTAGATGGATGTGAACAGCAGTTTTAACTAAAATTGAAATGACTCCAAAGCATGTAATGGTTAGAAAATACTTCTAAGACTTTTCCATGAGCTATTTTTCATGTAGTAGGAATATGATGGAGTGTCTGTCCCTTCCTCTGGAACCTGGAAGGGACTTGTGACTCCAGGAATACGATATGGTGGAAGTGACACTGCATGACTTCTAAGGCTGGACTATGAAAGCCCATGTAGCTTCTGGAAGTTTCTCTTAGAAGAAACTTAGCTGTCTCTGACCCCCAGGTATAGTATCAGACATGCAAGTAAAGAAGCTTTGGGGATGCCTACTACCTCAACCAGCCTCAAACCCAACTGTGTGAGGCCCTGAGAGGAGGAAAAATAATAATAATAATAATAATAATAATAATAATAATAATAATAATAATAATAAATAGACTGTTACCTGTTTAATCCACTATTTGGGGGTGGTTTGTTCTGCAGTAACCTAAAAACCAAACAATGAACAACTATGGTAAGTTTAATATTGCACAGAGATAGGACTGGTGCTGAATTCAATCCTACTTAATGCTACTTATCTCCTTAGATTTGGAGATAAGAAGATCTCCTTATCTTCACAGGACCTTGCTAAAGACAAAATAACAATAACTTAATATTGTTTGTAAAAACCTAATATGTTCAGATATCTATTATTTAGTACAGAAATCTTTTGAATTTTGATTCTTTGCATATTCTACAAGTTATGTCTGAAGTTAATCTCCTCAGCAATGGTTGGTTTAATTCTGTGACTTCTCAGTTTGAATTGCTTAATTGCTAGGCTCTTATCTAGGATTGTCACCAGAGGTGAAGACTAACATTGTCCAGGAAGAGCACTGTGGCATTAACAGCTGTTTATTTCTTATAAAAGAACTCCAACTGGCATATGAGTGTGACTGCATAGAACAATGAGTACTTCTGTGAAAAGCACAGTCAGTTTTTATATGCCTAACTTTTTTATATTTGTCTGGTTTTTAAAAATCATTTATCCAACCCAGATCTAGGTAAAAAGATGTGCCAAAAGATTTTTTTAAAATTTCATCCAAGAACATTTTTTTCATTGCTTTTAGAGAGAGAGGAAAGGAGAAAGAGAAACATCATGTGAGAGAGAAATATTGACTGGTTGCCTCCAGTATGTGCCCAGACCAGGGACTGAACCCGCAACCTAGGTACACGCCCTGGCCAGAAATCAAAGCTGCACTCTCTCAGTTACAGGACCATGCTCCAACCAAGCCACACTTGCCGGTGCATTGCGCAAAAGACTTTTAAGTTAGGCACTGGATTATGATTCTGACTTCTTAATATGTTGACTTTCCCTTATGTTCCCTCTGCTGATTTCATTCTTTACTAATGATCTAGTATCCATCTTCACCTCAATGCTGGGAATCTCGGGCCTTTGAAAACACATGTTTCTTTATATTGTCACGTGTAATTTTTTATGGGCTTAATAGGTCACTATTGACTTAATGAGGCAGTTTGGAGCTGGATTTTGAATAACAGTAATAAGTGTGCAGTAATGCAACGTGTAGATGGTACCTTCTCTTCATTGTGTCCCTTAAATTTCTGGACAGCTCCCAGGACTTCTGGTCTACAAAATGAGTGCTGGATACCCACGATGTTGAATGGTGTACACTGGCTAAGAGCACTGTCCCAATGAGCAAACACCAGCTTGAGTTTGTGTGGACTTAAAAAAAGATAGCAGGGTGCCCAGGAACAGAACCTCTAAGAGTGGCTATGGGAAGAGTCTGGAACTTTGCTCTGGGATCCTCTCTCTACCCCTGTCTCTGCTCCTCCCTGGGCATCTGCTATCCCTCCCGTGTCTTTGTGCCAGCTCCCCCTTTTCCCAGTTATATCATAGAAACTTGACAACCCCCAGCTCCAGAGTTTCTCTGCTACTGTCTTATTAGGAGTACTCTTCAAGGCTGCATGAGCCTGGTTCATTTCCACAGAGGCAGCTATGGCTGCAGTCTTCGCCAACAGCCCCTTGACTGCTTTGAAAGAGATAGAATGGGAATAGAAAATGGGGATACAAAAACTCAAAACCACTGAAAACCAGACGAGGCAAGGGAGGTTCTGCACTTTGGGAAAGTTCACACTCATGCTCTTCCTATATGATAGCAGCTATTGGGGTGAGGAAAAACTGGGAAAACCCAGAATCTAGACTTCTGGCAAGCCTGGATCCAGAAGCTGAGTTGCCTATATATCCAGCTTTATTCTGTAGACACACATAACCCATTGTTCCATATGGCTAATGAAAAGTGGCTATCAGGAAGTTCATTTTGACTTCCTCTCTCCCTGTTTATCTTCTGAGAAGGTGCTGTTTAAAGTGCATGAGGTGTGGGCTTTAAGCATATACTTATGTAATATGAGCATGGCCTCAGTGTCTGATCTGCCAGTTTCAACATTCTTTAGTTCCACTGTGTAAACATGGCTGTTGGACGCCTGCTCAGGAAGAAGGGTATGTTTGTGTGTGACAGGTGGGAGGAGAAGTGGATTCTGAATGAAATAGAGTGCAGTAGATACAGCAGGAGAAATTAATCACAAATGCTTCATTAATAAAAATTGATGGGGGATTCCTGGTTAACCAGGGGTTTTTTTTGCTGCAATATCTTGCTAAACTTTACTTATGTTTAATGTGAAAGTCAATGAATGTTAAAAGGATGCTAGCATGCCTTGTTTCCCAAATTTATTTGATTAATAAACCTTTTTTTAGGTTCTATAGCACCCAATTAAGAAAGTTTTTTGAGTGTTTTGTGTTCACAATCTCCATGCAAGTTTATATAGAGAATATTCAGCAAATGTAAGTACCTTAGAAGCACTTTCCACGGGGACTCTGGCCCAAACTTCTTGGCAGGGCTAACCTGCCAATGTCAGTGCTGACCATCAGCAGCAAAGTGCAGCTCTTAGGGGCAGGCCATCACTCAGAAGCAAGTACACAATCAATACCCCTCTAAAAACCACTTAGTATCCAAATCAGGATGTGGTTCAGATACCCTTATTACTTTGCTCTACTTGACACTCAATCCGTTACTTATGAATCTGAGAGCATTTGCCTCTCCTGCACCTCACACAGACCTGGGATAAGTCCGCATTGTGAATGAAGCAAGTCCAAAGTCAGCACCCCAGAGGAAGAAGAAGGGAAGCCTCATCTTCTGCAGCCTCCTGGTTGACTCTCAGGCATTTTGGCAGTGCAGATACTGCAACGACTAGCAAATACTGTGTTCCATCAGGCTGACTCATTTCTCAAACTCTGAATTCCTCCTACTCCCATGGGAATGATTCCATCCAGCCCCCTCATGATGGCCCTTATTTATATGTGCTCTGACAATATTACCGATTCCTTTTTTAATGAGTTTAAATAGACATCTCAAGATGAAGTATTTGCCTTAGTAATACATATGCCTATGAGCCTCCTACACACCTTAGAATTCAGGCAGTTTTCTTTGTGTGGGTATCTGAAATTAGAGCATTCTGCCTGTTCTTTTTTTGTAATTTTCTTCAGAAGCTTAAAATTTCAATGGCCTCTTTACTCAAAAAATATTAATCAAAATACTATGGTTGAAGCATATAATTCTCTTGAAATCTATGTTTGCCCATGGAGATGTTTCTAGGACTACTTTCTGATGGTTTTCGCTACCTCTATTCATACCTACATCGGTCTCCCTCCAGACTAACCCTCCGCCCTGTATGTCTGATCACAAACACAGCCCATACCTCTCACCTCCACACGTGCTCTCCCTTTGCCTGAAATGCCTTTTACTGACCCATCTTTGAACAACTTTGATAGAGTAAGATAATTTACCAAAGATATTTTCATCTTATACTACTTAGAAAATAAGCATTCATTCCAGACACTGACTCTGTCAAACCAGTCTTGTGGGTCTGAGCCTACTTTAAAACATCCTACAGGGGGACAGAGATAGCTTGGGATTGACAAAGGCTGCGCCATCATGAACCTGACCTTAGGGTGGATGGGTCTTATGTGAAACTTTCAGTTCTGTCAAAGATATGATTCTAGCAATGGCAATTGAGCCTTTAAGCAATGAAAGTTCATCTGAATTCTGCCTAACTAAAACCATTGGATGAAGAAAACTTCAGAAATAAGCCTTAATTGCCACTAATTCGGTTGTGCAGAATTCAAGCAATGCTTACACAGAGCACCTCTCAGACTTAAATGATAAAAGCAGTAGTTGGTTGACACAATTGTTTGAATTAATGCAAATAAAAAAAACAATAAAAACAGCTGCTGTGCTAACTGATCCATTTAATAACTTGAATAATGTTGCTGCTGGTTTACTTTTCTCATTTCTTGAGTAATTTACAATAGTACATACTTGTCACAAAAATACATGGGTCGTGCATTCCTCAAGCATGAATAGTTTTCTCTTTTTTGTTGCCTTTATTTTTATTGTTGACACTACTGCAGATGTCCTCATCCATCCCTTTGCCCGGCTCCACCCAGTCCCCAGCCTCCTTTCCTCTGACCATCACCGCCTTGTCATCTGTGTCCATGGATTATGCAAATATGTTCTTAGTCTAATCCCTTTACCTTTTTTCATCCAGTGCCCCCTACCTCCTTCCCTATGACAGCTGTCAGTCTGTTCTGTGTATCCATGCCTCTGTTTCTATTTTGTTCATCAGTTTATTTTGTTCACTAGATTCCACATATAAGTTAGATCATATGGTACTTCTTTTTCTCTGGCTGGCTTATTTCACTTAGCATAGCCTCCAGGTCTATCCATGCTGTTGCAAAAGGTAATAGTCCCTTCTTTTTTATGGTTACTCAATATTCTATTATGTAAATGTATCACAGCTTTTTTACCCACTCATCTACTGATGGGCACTTGGGCTGTTACCAGACCTTGGTTAAGTGTCACAGTAGACTATTGTTGTAGTTACCAAATCCTCTGCCTGGTGGCAGAGGCCATCGTTGAAAAAAACAGAGCACTAAATAGATTCTCAGACTCCTCAGTCTGGCCAGAATCAACCTGAGACAGTAGATAAGGACTAATTCAATAAAGAGGACAACAGACTGAACAAAAATGTATGCTCTACAGTCCGGAGTTTTCCCTTTCAGACAAATGGGAGGCTCAGATGAATGTAAGCAAAAGTGGTGTTGAGAAGGATCAGTTACTAGAGAGGTAGGGAAAGCATGAGAGGGAATTAATTATAAGCAGAAGGAATATATGAATAGATTACTAGCTATTGCAAAGAATCTGAAGGGAAATTTCTCAAAGATACTGGGTGATGCAACATAAATTCATGAGCAGATATAAGGAACTCCTTGACAAGATTCATTAGGCAAGAAGTTCACCCCTGTTGGCATGATTGTTGAGGCATCTCAGTCAGAGACTAGACTCTGGTATCTCAGCTCTGGTTCACTACATGGCCATTCTCTTCGGAATTCAGTTGCTTTGAATTCTAATTATGAAACTATTTGAGCCAATCAACAGTGGTGCTATTCCAAATAAGTTTGGAAAAATAATAATTCCTGCCTTTGATTAATTATGTCCAATCTAGGACTACCTCTTAAGAAACTTTGTTCAAGATTGGCTACCAAAATTTCTTAATTCTACCCTGGAGAAGGCAGGCTTCATTATTCCTAATTTAAACTGGTTGGATTTTACACATTTGCAATTCTTATTTCACTAATCTCCACAGAAATTGGAAAGAGACTCAACTGTGGCATCCAAGAAATCTGAAGGCATGCAAATTCAGTAGTTGTTATGGATTAAAAAAATAAAGTGTGATGGAGCCTTGCAGACACAAGTAATGAGATGCATGCTTCTGTTTTTTAAGGCAGTAACCAGCACGGAAGATATTGCAAAAGCTGAACTTGACTCTCATATATGTCTAACTTTAAAACTGTGGTATATGATTAACAATTTTGATGTAATCAGGTTAATGAACTAAAAATGAGTCCAGATCTTGAACTTATTATCTATGTATTCAGTCCACTAGTTGAAGCTTAAATATCCTTAGTTAACAAAAAAAAAAAGAAAGAAAAAAATTTGTTGTCTTCTAATAATTATCATCACTGAGGGGAAAAAAGTGCCATTGGAGGTTGCCAAGTAAATTTAGATATAAAGGGAAAAAATGAGACTCACAGAATGCAGCCATGGGAAGGGCCGTGGCCCCTCATTTAGGAGGAGCGTGAGGATCCACAGTGAGGCTAAGAAGCTGATCTGACAGAAACAGAAGTAGGAACCAAGTCCCCTAACCCCTGCATCCCGTGCCCCATCTACTGTCATGTTCCTGACTATTGCAAAGACGAGAGCTCTTCTTCTTGACCAAGTAGTCACTTGCAGCTTACTTACGTGGTGCTCAGATTCTGCTCCCTGAATAAAATGATTCCCTGTGAGTCAAAAAGGAGGATATTCAAATTTTACTGCTGAGTAACATGCTAATATAAGTATAATAAAAATTTAATATTGAATTTCCTTATTGGGAAAAGCAGTGGTTTCTTTACAGGGCTGTTGCAAGGACTCAATCAGATAAAATTGATGAAGCCTCTACTGCAGTGCCTGGCTCATGGCCAATGCTCAATGCACGCATTTCCTCCCCAAAAGAAATTTGCTTAGAGGGCAAATCCTTCCTATCAGCTTTTTAGTTTTTAAAATATAAAATATCACATAGATTATTGATATATATAAACCTAGGCTTTAACAAAGAGAGTAAGTTTTAAAAAATTATTTGAGTAAAAATATCAGATCATCTTGGAAAGCAACTTGAACTGTTTTATACTTCCTCCCTAATTAAGATATCTCCATTGTTGGATTTTAAGTTTGCTTTACTTCCAGAAATAGTAGAGTTTGGCATAAACTTTGTTTTATAATGTGAGAGATCCTGCCTGGCACATAGATGCAGGCTCTGAACTTTTAAATTCATCCCAGCAAATGTTTCATCTATCGAAGCAAATTTGAAACTCTTCAGCCTATTATTTTCTTAACTCCAGAACATATGAACTAATAGATTTACAGGGATACAAACTGGATTTCTCATATTACACTAAATGATGACATGTACCCAACCTTCATTTCTCCTGTTGACTTTATTAGTGGAAATGTCATTGAAACTGGTGCCTTTAATACGCCTTTTAGAAGATGATCTGACACAGAAATGTAAATGAACTTTAAACATCTTGCAAAATAAAAGGAGTCTATGACTATAGATTGTTTCTTGATATTTTCACTCTGTCACTATGGCTACTGATTTTTGATACTACCAACATGTTGGGTGTACCTGAGACTGTGCCTCTGTCAACATGAGATCATGAGGGCACATGGTTTGTGATGCTGACCATGTGTACTCCAGCAACCCCTTGGTACAATGCCCACTCAGTGATCTTGCTTCAGATCCTCTATTCACTACTAATGGGAAAACAAAATTAGAGATTAAGAGATGGGAGGGACCATGGTATTCTCAGGGATTCATTCTTCTTTTTTTTTTAAAGTCTTCACCTGAGGATATTTTTTTTTCATTGCTTTTAGAGAAAGAAGAAGGGAGAGAGGAAGGAAGAAATGTCAATGTGAAAGAGAAGTATTGATTGGTTGCCTCTCATATGCACCGAGACTGTGGGTCACATTATGCCCACATCCAGACCAGAGATTGAACTCACAACGTAGGTCTGTGCCCTGACTGGGAATAGAACCTACAACCCTTTGGCTACAGGGTGACACTCCAATCAATTGACCCACACTGGCTCAGAAATCCAGTCTTCAATGGACAGATGAGAAAACTGAGGTTGAATACGTGTTTTGGCTGAGCTCACACAGTGTTTTCAAGACAGGCTGAATTATACTCTCCCAGGACTACTGTGTGCACATGGGTAAGTTACCTGCTTGTGCGGGTGGGTTTTCCCAGTCTCCTGCAGGGGTTCTTTTTCCTTTGTGGTCTTCCAAGTTAAACTGTGAGCTCATTTATCTCTCTACATTCTCTCCCTTGGTGATCTTTTTCACTCTTTTAGCTTCAAATATCTTCTCAATACAAACATTCCCCCAAGGATTCATTTCTAGCCCTGACTTGACTAATCACCATTCAAGCTGAAAAATCACTAACACCCTACACACTCCAGCTATCACATGTTTCTCATTATGTCTGATAATTTTTGCACTGTCTCAGCATTCACAGCCTTGTCTGTGCCTTCATTCTCTCTGATAGGTTCTTTCCACATTCTGCTTGTTGAAGTCTTACCTAGACCCCTGCCTAAGAAAAAGTCTTACTCTTTTCAGAAAGATTTCTCAGATGTTTCTGCTTCCACAATTCCTTTTTCCCACACCTGCGTCCCCTGTACTGCTCTAAAAGCGTTTTTCTTTTGTATTAAATCTGTGGCATAGAGCGCTTGAATAGAGATGGAGCAAGCTTCTACACAAACCGGGCATGTGGTACAAACATAAGCAACTGGTTGACTGAGGTGTTACTCTGGGTTATATGAGATCATAGGGAAAATGATTTCTCAAAGTAATATCACAATTAGTAAGAAAGAAAATGAAATTATTAACCAAAGCCCATTCATGCCTGAAATATTCCTTGAGGAATACTGTTTCTGACAATTGATTATTTACTGAAAAGAAACCAAAGTTAATTTCATTGCTTATAGAATGCAGTCTAACTTGACCACTGATATTGATCCATTTCTCTTCTTTTTTCTGTTTAAATTACTTTCAATTCACTGGTAATATGCACCTTAGTAAATCGATCAATACAGAGTTTCTGTTTCTATTGATTTGTCAGAAAATGTGCTGGTAAATTATCAGTCATTGCAATTGAAATGACTTTTAAAAGACAATTATTTTGTAATATGTTTGTAAAGTTATTTTATGCTACAATAAGTTTCTTAAGTCAGTTTATGATTAATATAATGAAAACTACTTATTTTAAGAAGAAATGTTAGAAATCAATAAACCCAAGGTTGGAGTTTGACATTAAATAGTCCCTTCTTATTTCTATAAAAGTATGTGATTAAATGTCCTAATGAAGGCACTTGTAACTTAGATAACTTAGTCATGACAACGTCTAGTCAATACCTGTGAAAAGTCTGAAGTTTTACCCTATTTGCCAGCTAACAACTTAGCCTGCCAGTTTCATGGGTGCTTGCAGATGACATGAAACCCGCTCCTCAGAGACAAAAAAAGAAAAGAAATTATTACTCCCAGTAATAGCAGTAGACAAAGTATCAGTAATTTCCCAGACACAAAAAAAGGCTAGCACATGCAGTGGGGTACATTATGGGAGAAGAATTTTAAGCTTAGAAAACCCAAATCTTTTATAACAGGCAATAAGCCTATGTGAACTTTGTCCTGGGGCAAAACTTTATCTTTCTTATAATAGATGGTATAGAAACCTACCCTCTGACTAGAGGGAGACTCAATCTCTACATTCCAAGGCTGTTCTCTGTATAAACAATTGAAGATAGTCTGCACAAATACAGTATTTCTCCTTAGAAGACATGAAGAAACAAAAAAGACCCATAGAGAATTATCTTCCAACAGATACATGTGAACATATTTAAAATTTGAAAGTAACTTTCTTAATTAGAGTCACTCACTTTGAGTTAAGAAATATAATTGTGTTGGTGAGAATACTTCAGTGAAGAGAAAGTTTTTACATTTTTTTTGAGAAAATACTTCTTATGAAGACAGACTTGTCATTTTCATCCTTTAACTGCTACTGGAGAAAGCCCAGCAGGTGCTATTCCATGACACATCTCAAAAGGAGCCCACTCACACTGCTTAATTCTGAAGTCAAAGAAACAAAATGAGTTGGAACAAGCCTTGCGGTTTTGCAGCTTCACATTCCGCTGTCCTGGTGACGGAATTGTTCTTGGAACATTCTAGATGTTTCACCTCTCTCCTCCCCCACTAACACTGTTCTGTCCTCTATTCACAGGCCCAGTTTTTTTTGTTTATTTGTCTGTTTTAAGATTTTATTTATTTATTTTTGGAGAGAAGGGAAGGGAGGGAGAAAGAGAGAAACATTGACATGAGAAACATCGACAGGATGGTTGCCTCTCATACTCACCTGCGCCCCAACCAGATGCCGAACTCGCAATCCAGGTGTCTGCCCTGACCAGGAATGGAATTGGCGACCTTTTGCTTTGCAGGACGATGCCCAACCAACTGAGCCACATGGGTCAGGGCAACAGGCCCAGTCTTTACAAAAACACAAACCCATATATACATGCCACCCATATATACAAGAGTAAGTTCAATCTTTCTCCATCAGGCTTTATAGCTTATTTTTGACATATGAACACATATCCACTCAATAATATATTTCTATATGTTGTCAATAAATGTCCATCCTCACATCCCTCTTTACAACTCTCAGGTATTCTGTCATAAAGATGCTTTTAAAATTTAATTAGTCTCTTGTTGATGGAAGTTGAGGATATTTCTATTCTTTTATTATTACAAAATGCTGCTATTAATATCCTTGAACATACTTTTTACATACTGTTCTATAAGTTTCATAAAACAGTGATATTTAAAATCAACTATAAACATAAGTCATTG